>JAULBS010110027.1:0-15170 GCA_032355785.1 Symmetromphalus regularis | reverse complement strand
AGAGAGAGAGAGAGAGAGAGAGAGAGAGAGAGAGAGAGAGAGAGAGAGAGATAGATAGAGAGAGAGAGAGAGAGAGAATAGGCAGGTAGATAGATCAGCTGATTTGTAAACTTGTGTTTAAAACATTTTCACACATTCTTGTAAACCTTGAATAAAGATTTGATTATAGATAACATTTAATATTTGGGGTGTTATGTAATCACCTTATGCTGTGTTGTAATATGACAGGTGGTAGGCTACAATTCACGACGAAACAAATATTTTAAATACACATCTTGCTTTTATTAATACAAAGGTAAGCAAATAAATCTGGTGGTTTCATTTTCTTGAGATGTATATTTACAACGATTAGGGATTCCACACAACACAACGTATGCTGTTTTCATTTTAATTTTAGAATTTCACATTATTCACTTTCGTACAATTTCATCGATATAAAAAAATAATGATGTATTTTGATATGAGTTTCCACATTATTAATGATGTTTGTCAGTCCATCGGATCATCTTTAAACACGGTCTGTAACGTGTTTTGATTTATTCAGAATTATACATGGTGTCATTAGATCACGATCATTTTCACACAGACCGTAATCTGTTTTGCTAAGGTTTTTATACGAGTTCCAACAGTATATTAATTTTAGGATCATATGTCAAATCGTTGGGATCTTTCTTAACTGAAGCCGATATATTGTAGTGTTTTATTTTTATAATAATGTATTATATAGATTTTTATAATAATGTATTATATAGATTTTTATAATAATGTATTATATAGATCTATATAATTTTATTGCACCACGGTGGAGGTTATAACCAGGGGATAAAATTCGGTGAACTCACTAGTAGTTTACCTATTTAAATTTAGAGAGGTCATGACCACTGATTAGGTGATCGATGGAACTATTTTTGCTCCTTTCGTTCTGTTTGTTTTAATACATAATACTACATACAGTATTAAATCTGAATTAACACTAGTAAATGTCTTTAAATAAAAATAAAAAAAACACTACGCCGTTCATACAGTGTGTAAAGCAGTTTTGCGGTTAATACTTCCATGAACCTCAAACATTATCTAGTTCAATTCTTAATTAACATTGTAAAAGTTTGTTCACATCATAACGACGCAGTTAGACAGGATATGAAGTCAATACAAATAAGACTACTCCGTAATCATGGTAATTATAAATGATGACGTAGCAGCAAACACTGCCACTCCATTGTTCTTCGAAGATTGTATATTGCAAGTAGAATCACATTAAAATAATAATAATAATAAAAGTAATAAAAATTATTATTATAATAATCACTAAACAATATTAGTTTCTTACATTTATTCTATTCATTAAACAAATATGTGTCTTTTTATATTTTATTTTTATTTATAAATTTTTTTCCTTGCAGTGGTACACTTTGAATCGTACATTATCAGTCCCCCTGAATTCCGCGGCAAAATTGATTAAATTCGGCGGTAAAATTAGCTATTTTCTGCGGTAGGAATTGGAAAATTCCGCGGCAAATTCTGTAACATAAAAATTGAAAATATTACTAATTTACACTAAAAAAAACAAAATTCACAGTTTGTTCCAATTTAAATTCCCATGATATCACCAGGACTCAGTAGTCTAACCAAATCGTTAAGAAATATGTCATATTTGAATCGCTGGTTGTGATAGAGTAATACAAACAAAACAATTTATACATGCTAATATCATTATCATATATATTAAATAGGATAAAATTAAAATCTTATTCTGTATTCGTTAAATTTGTGTAATTTACTTCTAACGAGTCTTAAGCAGTAACTCATGGCGTGTTCAAAACGGCGAGCGCTCGCGAACAATTTACCTGGTTACCATCGTCTTCTATCACATTTTTAAATTACTAGCCACAAAAACCAGTCTATCACGTGAATGGGAGCGCTCGCCCTCCTTAACGTCTCACAAGTGGCGTGTTCAATTATTTTGTTCTGCGTAGACAGAAACAATCGACGGTTACCGAATGTAGTTATATATTTAATACGTTGCCTTCTTTAAAGAAACAACTTTGTAACTCAATGCTTCAGTTGATATTTTTCCACAATACGACGTTTATATTTACTGTGATGTGATCTTTTTAAATATCTACGGCGTAAAAATGACAAATTCTGCAAGTTTTCTGCATGAAAATTGATTCTGTGCTATGATACAAATTCTGCATGAAAATTAATTCTGTGCTATGATGTAAATTCTGCCATTTTTTCCGCATCCGCGCAATCGCGGAATTCGTGTGTGTGGGGGGTGGGGGTGGGGGGTGGGACTGCATTATGAGCTAATACCTATTCTTTGTAATATAATTGGCATTCCATGAGATCTCGTTAAGTAATCTCTAAATACACAGAGTTTTTTCATTAATTGTTTAGGATATTCACATCTACTTCATTACACTCTCGACGTGTGTGCGTCCATATTAAAATGCACACAAACTAATTTAGAATAAATGCTAATATACCAGAGGCGGATCCACGATTCAGGAAAGAAGTGACGCAATGTTGATTCTGCGATTAGAGCGATGCATGTAGTATGTTAAAAGTGAAAGTTTGCAAAAATAAAAGGGCTGCGCTAAAGCTGTACACACGCCTGGAAGGCTGGATATAACTATTTAGTAATGGAGGGGAACGGGGTGTGGGGGGAGGGTAAAAGAAATTTTGAAAAGGGTGTCGAAAGAAAGTTAAGATAAAACAATTTTTAAAAACGTTTCTAAAAGGGTATCGGGATCCCCTAGACATCCAATGGAACATCCTTGGTTCGATGAGAATAACAGATGTGTGTTTGATACATGTAACGCTACTGACATCTTGGGTTGGAGCATGATACGACCACATTTTGCGAACGTGGTTAATTACGAACTATTGTCTAACAAACAGAACAGCAATTAACTGATGTATGTTCAATATTCTCCACAGCAGCATACTAAAAATACGTATTCATAACACAAAAGATAATATTTGCCAGTCTGTAATATTTCCATTAGAAAACAAAAGTCATATTATTATGTTGTATCCATTTCCTTTAGACATTGTTTGACATCCAATAGCCCATGATCACCACCACGAGCAACACCACATTCATCATCATCTTCTACTTGTAGGCCACCACGACACATGGCAGGTCTTGGACGATTGATGCATTGTATATTGTATATTTAGCCTGTTATTTCCCCTTTATATCTTCCATATATGATACATCTGATGGAGAACAGTCTGAAGTTAAATTAAATATCTGAAATTACTTAAAATGAGACAAAAGATTATTACAGTATTAACCACAATGCCAACTTTACTTGAACTGAATACATGAAAACAAACTTCAAAGTTTCCACATAGACGCTTTATGTGAACATCAAATGATTGGTAATTAAAGGTGTGTGCGTGTCCACCAGGTATAATGTCCATTTTCAGTCTGATTACCCACATTACAATAAGCAATAATAAAAGAGGACCATCCTGTAACGCAAGTACGTGACTCCGATCAATTGGAATGACAAACATTAAAACTCCTTTTCATGATATCTTCTAAGAAGAAGTTATAAAACAAAAATGTAAAAAGGCTTCATTAATTTTGTGGTTTCTTAACAAAGATTTTAAAAAATAGTGCTTGCACTGGATAATATCAAGGAAAATAGACAAAGAAAAAGCAAAAATAAGGAAGTGATTAGTCTATCAGCTTTCTGATTCAAGAAACATGGCCAATAGACTAGTTTTGCATTGTGTTCACAGTTGCACATACGTCAGCGGATGTTTTGCATACTGACATTACTTGTTCACTAACAAACATACACCCAGTTATTTAAAAGTCAGTTTAATCGGTGGTAAAGATAATATTTCTCAAACAAATTTTAAATCCAGGCACACAACATTTATACAGCTGAATTAAAAAAAACTTATGAATAGATAAGCAATAAATTCGAAACGTCTGTGCGTGTGTAAGCAAGTCTGTGTGTGTGTGTGTGTGTGTGTGTGTGTGTGTGTGTGTGTGTGTGTGTGTGTGTGTTGATTTTTCTAAACAAATATTTAAGAGAAATGCTAAAAAAACCATTAGCTTAATGATGATTTGAAACTCGTTGATAAACTAGCAAACACAACTTTAGTTGTTGTTTAGTGATATTACTATAGCACCCCTGTTAGGCTAGACTAGATCGTGATACCTCTATATGAGAAGTGTCTGCACATAACAGAGAGACGTCACGGCAGATATATAATATTAATAATGAAATAAGGTTTTTAAACTATTATTTTATGAAATTTCACGTTAATGTGGTGGTGGCGGCGCTTTTGGAATATTGATGACGACAACGACGATGCTGATGATGACGATGACGACTCCGATGGGGATGATGACGGCGATGATGACGATGAAGATGATGACAATGATGATGTTGATGACAATGATGGTGACAACGACTATAATGATGATATTGTAATGACGACAGTAATCACTAAATTATTCGTAAACGCTTATAGATATTTTCATTTGTGACAAAAATGAAAATGTGTAGGAGGATGTGGAAGCTGGTGATGGCTATTTGGCATACAGACTGGATAGCATAAGACACTTGACCATTATACAAGAGTCCTGGGGGTTCTTAATGAATTATTTACAGAACATGTCATAGATGAGTGGGAAGGAAATATGGCATATTGCTTTAAGCATTCATACTGTATGATCTCCACTTTCTAGTTGTCACCAGCAGAAAACAGCTCATCAAAGGAAGACCGTCCGCCCCAGGTTGAACTATCAGAAGACCCATTCCACCTCAGGTACGACTAGCTGAACTATCAATAGACACATTCCGTTATTTCTCGTTCCAGTCAGTGATCCACAACTGGTGTAACAAATGTATTTTTCTGTCTGAAAAAGGTTCATATAAAACATCTCATGCTGCTAAACGGAAAGAGTAACCTAAGTGGCAGTAGCGGTTCTTTCCTCTGTGTACTATGTGCCACAAAATTATACTGAATAGGATATCTAGTAACCGCTGACTAACCAATCTGCAGAAATAAATGTAAATTTTACCCGCACTTACTAAATGGGTGAGGAAAATTAAAAATCAATAAACGAAATAAATAAAAATATTACGATTTTTTAAAATAAAATAGAAATAAGAAAACAATTTAAACAGAGTATTTATGAATTTAATTTGAAAGAGACAACTTCCAATTAGCTCTGATCCCGTATGGTAATGTTTAAAATCGGCATAGAATGAACATGTCCGAAAAAACAAACATCCTCTATCATACATTAGACATTACAGGAAAGTGTAACAAAGTAGTTCATTTTTTAAATTTTAAAACTGATTAAAACTACTAAATATTAATGAACTGTTAGAAATACACCAGAACTCCAAAAAACAGACTGAATGTAGTTACACAGACAAACAAGCAGGCAATAACAATTTGCAAAGATTAAAACCAGTCAAACTGTCATTATTGATCTGATTTTCTTGTAATACTCAACTCGCAACCCTGCACTTGACCATCAGATTTCCCAACACGGAAGTTCTTGTCATCTCAAAACCACTCGATGACATCATGATGTTGCTAGTTCCGGTTGTCACCAGCTCTTTCATTGAGTAAGGTGTTGGCAAAGAGAATCCGGTTTGCCATTTTATTGTCATAAATGACTTTTAAAAATAAATAATACAGCTAGTAATTGTGAAAATTTAAAATATAGTTACAATCAGGGCATGTTACCAGGCACATAAAGTATTTTCTAGTGTTATGCCCGCTACCACTGATTTTAGACATTGTAAAGTAATTTCTAGTTTTATGCCCGCTACCACTGATTTTAGACATTGTAACGTATTTTCTAGTTTTATGCGGGCTACCACTGATTTTAGACATTGTAACGTATTTTCTAGTTTTATGCCGGCTACCACTGATTTTAGACAATGTAACGTATTTTCTAGTTTTATGTCAGCTACCACTGATTTTAGACATTGTAACGTATTTTCGAGTTTTATGCCCGCTACCACTGATTTTAGACATTGTAACGTATTTTCTAGTTTTATGCCAGCTACCACTGATTTTAGACATTGTAACGTATTTTTTAGTTTTATGCCAGCTACCACTGATTTTAGACATTGTAACGTATTTTCTAGTTTTATCCCCGCTACCACTGATTTTAGACATTGTAACGTATTTTCTAGTTTTATGACGACCGCCACCACTTTTTAAATTTATAACGTATTTTCTAGTTTTATGCAGACTACACCTGATTTTAGACAATGTAACGTATTTTCTAGTTTTATACCGGCTACACCAGATTTTAGACATTGTAACTTATTTTCTAGTTTTATTACGACTACCACTGATTTTAGACAATGTAACGTATTTTCTGGTTTAATGACGACTGCCACCAGGTTTTAAAAGCGTAATGTATTTTCTAGTTTTCTGACCAGACAGACAGCGACAGAGTGAGACAAGAAAGAAAGACAGGGGGATTCGCATTTTCCTCTTGCACGCATGTAAATACATACATTTAAAACCTATGTTTAAAACAATCAGGGTTTGTAAATTCAGCCCCATATATCTGAAACTATTAGCCGCTGATTGAACACATTTCCTTCCTCGTAAAAACAATACATGTATAAATCATATTATTCTGTTACCGACTCACATGGCAAGGGATCTGATCTATTGGGATTACTTTGAACATGCCTTAAGTTGCTAGTGCAATTATCAACAACTGGAATGGACATCTAGTCTCTACGAAATATGTGAATGCAAGGAACTGGACAATTAAATTCAGTCAGAAAAGGATAACTATTGCTCACAACTAATCATTGCTTTCCTATTCGATTTAATTTTATTTGATAATCTCAAAGGTCGTGATGTGGAAGTGTGTCTAATCGAACAAGCAGAATTACTCGAAGTGAACTCCCAATCCCACAATTTCCCTATTGCATGCAGGCGCGGATGCAGGATTTCTGAAAGGGGTGGGAGGTCCAAATGTGATGGGTGAATAGGATTGGGGAAAGATTATTAATTTTCATGTCCTTCCACTAGGAAAAAAAGTTTAAAAAAAATAATAATAATTCTAAAAAAGGGAGGGTCTTGACCCCCTAGTCCCCCACCTGGATCCGCTACTGGTATGTCGTAGAAGCACACATGCATGATGACTGGTCAAAGTGAAAAGAAAACCTACAAAACAAACAGTGAACAGGTGTTTATGTGTGCTTATATCCAGCGGTTCACAACTGGTGTAACAAAGGTCTTGCAAGGGGTTGCTCTATCTGTGGGAAGCAGAAGCGGGATCTAGCTCAAACGGTAGCGTGTCTGTGAACCGGTCGGTCGTCGGATCAATCCTTATATGTGGACCCATTTGCAGTTTGGGTTATTTTCCGTTCCAACCAGTGATCTACAACTGGTTTATCAAATGCCGTGGTATGCGTTGTCCTGGTATGTGGTATGTGCGGGACGGAGCATATGAAAAATCCCTTGCTGTTTATCGTAAGGAGTAGCCTATGTGGCGGCAGCGGGTTTCCTCTAAAAAAGTCATGTCAGAATTACCATATGTATGACGTCCAATAGCCGATGATAAGATAAAAATCAATGTTCTCTAGACGTGTTGTTAAATAAAACAAACTTTACTGTCTGTGGGAAAGCGTATATAAAATATTAATTGCTGGAAAGAGTAGCTTATTTAGCGATAGACGGCTTTCCTCTGAAGACCATGCCACCAATACACTGGTTAACCAGCAGCTACCGTCAAACGTACGGTATTTGTGGAACATGGTTCACAGACAAAACCCGCTATTGCAACATAGAATACTTTTCAATGCAGCATGGGGATTTTTAAATGCACCTTCTCACAAACGACACATACCAGTCTTTGTTACACTAGTAGTGGACTGCTAGCTGAAACGAGAAACAACCCAATATCGTACGATTTATTAAATTTGGAGTGCGCAATAGTACACGTGTGATATTGTGGAGATAATTATACTATTAATTTTTCGGGATAGGTTAATTTGAAGTTGTTTATCACAGATATGTATTCAAAATGCGCAGTATGTCACTTGTAAATGTGATACTGCATATATTATTTATAAATGATTTGGCTGAAACTATTGTTGTAAAATTTGAATGTATATCATTACCTAAATAACAATTCTAAAATTTTGTGGAATTTATTCAGTTCAGTGAATTGAACAATGTGCTACTTGAAAATATCTAATTAGTTTAATAAATTTCATATCTGGGAATCACTCGTGAAATTGTCTCTGTGTTAACTGCTAAAATGGGATGGGCCAAGTAGACTATTCTACTTATTATGCTTGTCGGGAATATGAGGTGACAAACATCAAGTAGTGCAAGGACGGTTCCAGAAAGTGCAAAATATGAAAAAACATTAGAGTGGTCAAAGGTAACTGGTAATTTTTATTATTATTATAATTACTTCTTTTACGAATCTGTCCAAACATAAAAATCATGACAGTTAAATATATAAGTGTATGTTATACCTAACCAAACAAATAGAATAAATACATGTCATAAATAAATAAATAAAAATAAATAAATAACATCATCATGTATCTATATCGGTATTTGGAAAAGATATTGAAACATAAACCACTCAATTGATGTAGTCTTTCTTACAAATAGGTCAGTGCATACCACGGCTTTTGATTTTCCAGTCGTGCACCAGTGGCCAGAACAAGAAATAAACCATTGCAAAGTAAAGTTTGTTTTATTTAACGACGTCTTTTATTTAAAGCACTTTGATTTTTATCTTATCATCGGGTATGGGACGTCAAACACACACTTCTTTAGAAGAAACCCACTTCCGTCACATAAGCAGCAAGAGGTCTTTCATATGCACTTTCCCGAAGACAGGACAGTACATACCACGGCCTTTGATGAACCATTTGCGGACCACTGGCTGGAATGAAAAATAACCCATACTTCAAATGGGTCTACTGAGAAGGAACGATCCGATGACAGACCACTTCAAAGGCGGACATGCTAACGCTTGAGCTACATCCCGCTCGTGAAATAAACCAGTGAGTCCCTTTAAGGGTATCGATCTGATGACCCATCGCACGTCAGCGCGGGTTCTACCTCTATGTTACGACCTGCCCTTGTTCGCAGTGGAATCATCAACAGACTTTATAAAACTGTGTGCCAATTGAAAACATAGTTAATGTCAGTCATTAATTAAGAGCAGCTTCAGACACAATCATAGCAAGAACCTGGTTTCAGTGAGACATCCACATTTGAGAATCGTGTGCTGACAAGGACCCTTCAGTATCAACTGGAGGACACCGAGTTAGATGTTCCAACATGGCGCTTGACGAAGACTGAAAATAATCCATAACAACTAACAATAACAAGGGGTTTCAGTTTGAAGTAAACGAACTCATTTAATAAGGCTATTTTTAGTGAAAATGAATAGAGAACATAATATACAGATTTCATGTTTTGGGTTTCATTCAAAACTCAATGAAAACCTCACTCATCTTCAGGACAGGCTAGCTTTCGTGGGCGCTATGTAAATATTTCACTGGTTTCAAACCTCCTCAGTAGGTTTAAGACTGGAACATCTAATCTAGCTTCTGCTAGCTGTTCTGTCTTGAACGTAAGAGTAGTTAGATAACTGTATATATTTTGTAAGCTGATTATTAACACTTTCGAATATTTTGGCTCATAATATATTATGTATTTGTGTTGTACGTTTGTTTTATTATTTTGTTTTCTTTGTGTGTTATTTTTACCAGATACTGTTCAGTAACTTGCAGTTTCATCTACTGTATTACTGTCTTCTTGTTGAAGTGCATATTAATGCATTTTATTATCTGTATACTGTCACCATCTTATTGTTATGAAATAGATTAGTCTGTACTGATGATCATTATAATAAATTTAAATGATGTACATTATGTCCTGAGAGTAAACGCAGTTTAGTTCATTTCACTGAGTTGGGGCCGGTATTGAGATTAGAAAGATCATGCCTTGATTCAGATTTGATTCCAGTACCTACCAGCCTCGAGTCCAACAACTTAACCACTGCGCCACTTGGTTCGGTTAGTGCATGAAATGAGAAAGTTTATTTTATAACAGGTGCTAGTGACGAAACGCCCAACACATCTTCCGTGAAAGGTTGTATAAGCGTCCTCTGGAAAAAAGTCTGAATTTGTATAATTAGGATAATTATACTAAAGGATGAGATTCAGTCGATAGATGTATTGAGGTGTCGTTAAAAACAATCATTTCCTTCATTTTGGTGCGGACTCTGGTAGGTACTGGGATCAAATCTCAGTCGAGGCATGAGATTTTTAATCTCGATAACAGCTCCAAGTCAGAGTGTCTTGCGCAAGTCTCAATCGCATAAGAAAAATGACATAACTAAGCAATTTTTGAGGAAGACGGGACTTTTTTTTACCTCGTGGGCGAATACTTACAATATGTTTTGAAATTTTAGTACTAATAATATATTTATCTCATTAATATACTTCTCAATAAAAGTTAAGCATCAGCAAATTATATTATAATTTAATAAAGATAAATTGAATGTTATTCTTTTAGGTTAGGCCGGCTCCGGACTCACTTCTGGTAGGTTAAGTGATCAAATTTCATTCGAAGCATGGAATGTTTAATCTCGATACCAGCTCCAACCCAGAGTGAGTGTTCCGCAAGGCTCAATGGGTAGTTGTACGCCACTTGTACCAATTAGTGGTCCACAACTTGTATATCAAAGTCCGTTGAATGTGCTGTCCTGTCAGTGGGAAAGTGCATATAAAAGATCTATTGTTGCTAATCGAAAAGAGTAGCATATGTGGCGGTAGCGGGTTTCCTCTAAAGACCACGAATTACAAAACACCATATGCCTAATCCCTAATAGCTGTTGAATAAACAATGAACTGGGGACAGTCGTGAAACAAACAAATATTTCCTTTTTTAGGTTGTGAAAGATGCTTTACAAGGACGAAAAGAACGATATGGAAAACTGCTAACCAGCATGTTGGCACGCTTACAAAATATCATCCAAACGTTGTTTGCATACATCAAATACTGATTAAAACGATCACTGAATACTACCATCATTGAGATTATAGTTTGGTTTGTGTAATAAAAGCATTATTAGTGTTATTAATTCTGTTGTCAATGAAAAAGATTGCCATATATTTTGGAAAAAAGTCTTTATTATGTTCTGTAAGTAGTGATTCGAGCATAGCTTTTAAAGAGTGATACTTATATCGTAAAACTGTACTTAATTCTACTGTTTCTCGTGATTTAACTGTTGATAATGATATAAATCAGTTTATTCTTAATCAAGACCTTGTTCAGTGTGTTGTTTGCAGTAGTTTTAATCCTATTTCTGATCTCATTACAGATGAAGAAATAAGAAGTGCCATAAAATAGCCTAATTTAGGTAAAAGCCCAGGTTTGATGATGTGCCACCAGAAGTAGAATACCTTGCTTATTATTCAATATCAAAAGCTACTATTTATTGCTGTTGATGTATTGAATGTAGGCATGATTAAAAAAGAAGATATTACAGATCTAAACATTTTTAGAGGAATTTCATAGCTAAGTATCACTGGAAAATTATTTGCTTCTACTTTGGAATCTAGGAGTTGATTGTGGCTTGAATTAAATAATATCCATGAATCACAGGCAGGATTCCAAAATGATTTTCACCAATAGATCATATATTTACCCTTTAGTCCTTGCAATAAAACCTGATGTCTCACGCGTTCCTCCGTATTATTAATTTGGCAAAAGACGATAAAATGTATTACACACCAAGTTAAGGCACAGATGTAGTGATTTAAAAACAAGACTTACATCGAGTAGAATTTAGCAACGATTCCTCGTGTAGCTGTGGAAATCATTTTGAAAACAATTATCTTTTTTTTTTTTTGAATGCATTTTATACGAACAGCAGAGACGCATTCTCTGAAATTCACTGTCACTACACTGGTGTCTACTAATACATTTACAATTGATTTTAAACGGTAAAAGTGTAATAATGAAGACACTAAAGAAATATGTTTTTCATGTGCAAAAATAAATAAATAATACAAAACGTTTTCCTTAATCTGTAAATAGTGTGTAGTAATTTCCTTATGTATACATGTTATCAAATTATGATACCGTGTTGTGTTTCGTTTAACAAACCTGCTATCAAATTGTGGAACACATATACAACAAATGTTTATCCCTCTCTTTCTTTCTTTCTTTCTTTCATAAATATTATTTTTGTTCATATTATATATTGCATAAATTTATCGACTATGTACTATGAAGAAGCCTTAGTAAGTTGGAAAACTTGTTCCAAATTCATTTGTTTTAAAAACAATAAACTATGTTTCATTCAAAAAGTCATTTTGTCAAACATTATTCAGAAAACCTAGACATCGATTTGATCCTTATAAGAGTTTTTGATTTTGGTTAGCAGGAATAAGCTACTATATTTGTAACAAACGAGAGATATTCTTGATAAAATATTTAGTATTTTAGAAGATATGTATGAAAAAAACTAAAGCTTTTGTTAGAGTAAAATATATGTTTTTACCTCATCTAGCGGTATACGTCAAGGTCGTATTTTGAGCTCTGTTTTGTTTATAATTTCTATTAATGAATGTTTAAATGAGATGAGCTATAGCAATGTCAGGCTATTTCTGTTATTGATGCCTTCCTTTACTAAGGATGATGTTCTTGATTATGATACTATCACAGGTTTGCATAAAAGATATATTTAAGTTTGAATTTTTGCACAAAATGAGGATTAGAAGTAAATACTGATAAATCAAATATTATTGTATTTACAAATGGTAGTTATATTACTTAAGAGATAATGAGAACTGGTTTTATAAAGGCAGTCAATTAAAATTGTTTCATATTATAAGAATTTTAGTATAACATTATCGTCTTAGTTAATATAGTCCAAGGTTTGTGACTCTTTGGCTATACTAGCGAGAGATATTCTACATTATCATATAATTATTGCTAAAATATATATTTGATAGAAAAATAGATTCCCCTCCCCCCACACTTTCAAATGCACTTCACAGGCGTTGTATTGGATGTCAAACTTTTGGTAAGTTTGACACGTAGTCAAGGACATTAAACAAACCTGGAAAATCTATTCTAATTGGTTAAGTATTTTTAATACTCTTGATATGGCAGCTTTAACAGCAAATGATATTTTTTCACAAAGGATATATTAGAAAAATAAGTGATGTTTAACTTTTGATGAAGTGTGTATTTTTGGTAAGAACGTGCTCTTTCGCCTATTATGTCCAATGTGATGCGTAAAATGTTGCATGTCTATCTTGAGGGCATGACGAATCATCAAATAGGTCAGGATCGCTTCAAGAGCAAATGAAGCAGTTTTGCGATAACAAGTAAAACCAAAATACTGCCAATCCTCGTAGACATAAAAACAGCTGATGGCGATGCAGCATGAAATTCTGCTCTCTTGTTGAAAATATGTGTGCAGGACAGAACACGAACACCATTAAAATATGATTCGCAGCACACTTTATATGACAAAGGTTATTATTTTAAATGTAGTATATAATATTATGATATGGAAAATTATAATAGCGAAAGCGAGTTTCTTTTCTCTACTAACATAAATGTGTGTCTTAGAGAAGAGATAACCCAGAGATGTTTAACATAGCAACGTGTTTGAACCTTTATTGCATTTAATACTTAAAAACTAATTTAACAGAAAATGAATGCTTCGCAGGACTTAAAGGATAGGGGCATATTGGGATACGCAGGTTCGCAGGTTCGTATTTCAGAAACTAACCAACCAACCAACCAACCAACCAATCCCATAATGCATAAAACTGTGAGGCTTTTAATAAATTGTATCAACAACACATAAAGACATCTAATAACACCCACGATGGATTATAAAATAGCCTGACCAGTGCGTCAGTAACCACCAGACAAATAAATGTCCAGCGAAGATGTCTTATTCTAAGTAATTCCCACAATAGATTTGTTACTCAAAGAAATATCTAACGAAAATTAGTTATCCCAATTCAGAACGGCGTATTAGCTTGTAATGGACTGTGAATGAGTAATCATCAATAATTTTGTCCTAACTGAAATAAGTTTTCTAAAACAAATTTTGTCTTAAAGAGTGCTAATAGTAAAATGATAACGACCAGTGAAAGGCAATTTGAACAGAAGAAGAGGAATTTCAATAGTGGTCTCGAAATTAACGTCTGGGTCTTGAATAAGCTAAGATTGAGAATGAAATTAATCACTTTGTGGCCAACAGATGTTCTTGATATTTTCTGGTTTCTTAAAATCACGAAGTTTAGCTGACGAAATATGTTTATTTTGCAGTTTGTTGTGCCAATCTCGGTCTTAAAGCAATCGAGTTCAAACAAATCGAAGACAGAATTGTTGTTCACAGAAATGTTGTTAAACAAAATTCAAAAACGAGTTTCAGGAAAAGGAAAGGTTTGGTTATTTAACTACACAATTGCACTCTGTTAATCCAGCGGCTATCAGGTGTCAAACATAATTTAAGGTGTTTTGTGACTCATAGTATTAATAGAAAATCCGGAAATGCCACTCAGGCCTATCTTTCTAATTGGTAGCAAGAGATAATTCATTTGCGTTTTCCCACAGATAGGACAGCTCATACCACAGCCATTGATAAATCAGCTTTGAAACCGCATATAGGACAGCACAAACCACAGCCATTGATAAATCAGCTTTGAAACCACTTATAGGACAGCTCATACCACAGCCATTGATAAATCAGCTTTGAAACCACATATAGGACAGCTCATACCACAGCCATTGATAAATCAGCTTTGAAACCACATATAGGACAGCTCATACCACAGTCATTGATAAATCAGCTTTGAAACCACACATAGGACAGCTCATACCACAGCCATTGATAAATCAGCTTTGAAACGACATATAGGACAGCTCATACCACAGCCATTGATAAATCAGCTTTGAAACCACATATAGGACAGCACATACCACAGCCATTGATAAATCAGCTTTGAAACCACAGATAGGACAGCACATACCACGGACATTGATAAATCATCATTGAAAACAGATAGGACAGCACATACCACAGCCATTGATAAATCAGCTTTGAAACCACATATAGGACAGCACATACCACAGCCATTGATAAATCAGCT
>JAULBS010110016.1:0-15172 GCA_032355785.1 Symmetromphalus regularis | reverse complement strand
TAGACCGAAGTACACAAGTGGTCTTTACTGTTGGGGTGAGGAGGGGGGGCAGTAGAATGGTCCGGTCCCCCCCCACCCCCCACTTTTTGGACAAGAGTATGTTCCGTGCCCCCCACTTTCAGGAACGGATTTTCGCCGTTGTGAATACCCGATTGGGAGGTTGGGAGAGATACTTAAAATTGGGAGGTTCCTGCCCAAATCAAGAGACTTGACAGGTATGCAATAGTATGTCTTTGTATTAGCCTCTTTGTTGCACATATTTGCTTACAATAATAATAAGCAATTATAATATAAAAGGCTATCCCACGTGTGAATTTTTGAAAGCTGGGGTCATTGGCTTGAGTTTTGCTGTAAGAGTTTGTAATAAAGTGTATTTGGTTTAACTCACAGCTACATGTATACACCGGAACACCTGCCTGGCTTAAATCTGAACATTTTTCGTGCTTATAATCTATGTATTATCTACATACTAGTAATGAGATTCTCTGGGGTCAAGTAGTAAAAAACTGAAATGTAACTGTTTTGATATAGATTTGTTTGTATATATGTTTGGAAAAAATGTATATATGTTTGAATTAACCATAGTGTGACCCCCAAAAGCCGATGTTTACTTTTGTGCTGGGGGGTCGTTAAATAAATAAATAAATTTTCTCAGTTTTGTGGGGAAACTAAATGAACATACAAATTATTTTTAATACAGTGTATCACACTAGTGCTAACAAGGAACGAGATGTAGCTCAAACTGTAGCGTGTCTGCCTGTGAACTGGTCAGTCGTCGGATCAATCATTCTCAGTGGACCCATTTGCAGTTTGGTCTATTTTCCATTCCAACCAGTGATCCACAACTGGTTCATCAAAGGCTGTGGTATGTGCTGTCCTGTCTGTGGTATGTGCTGTCCTGTCTGTGGGACGATGCTTATAAAAGACCCCATGCTGCTTAAGGAAAAAAGGGTAGCCTATGTGGCAGTGGTGGGTTTCCTCTAAATATATATGTCAGAATGACCATATGATTGACATCCAATAGTCGATGATAAGATAAAAATCAATGTGCTCTAGAGGTGTCGTTAAATAAAACAAACTTTACTGGTTTTTTTTTATTCTGCATTAAGTTTCTCAGCCTAACTACACAGAGCTAATGTTATTTTATACAGTGACAGATTCCATTATACCGTTTATATAAAAAATCAGCCCCAATGGATAATTCTGTATTGATTAAACTCAGCAATGTCTGTTATAAAAAGTGACCATTACTTGATGTAATGAAAAATACCATACAGTTTAACATTTAATTTTAAAATATTAACTGCACATTTTGTCTGTTTCAGTCCCATTGGATAATACTGTATTGATTAAAATCTACAATGTCTGTTATAAAAAGTTATTGCTACTTGATGTAATGAAAGATACCATAGAGTTTAACATTTATATTTAAAAATATTCACTGTGCATTTTGTCTATTTCATTAACTTCATTCCTTAAAAAATCTTGAATAGTATCATTTATAATTACCATATATTCCCTAGTTAATGTACGCTCCATAATTAATGCCCACCACTCCCCAACCATTTTGCAAAATTAAAATGACTTACCCCAGCATAAATCTATGACTGTGTCGTAGTATCCAAAGTATGTAATGAATGCAAACACTAGTAATCTGTATTGTACAAAATATTTAACAGTAAAAACACAATTTGCAAACTATAATGTCCCCAGGAGTATTAAATAGGGAATACAGGTATTTAAAAATATTCACTGTGCATTTTGCCTATTTCATTAACGTCATTCCTTAAAAAATCTAGAGTAGTATGATTTATAATTAACATTTCTTTATTGAGAATAACTAGTTAATGACAAAGTATATCAGCTATATCTTAAGAAGAAGGATGAATTCTTGTGGGATTTTGTTTCAATAGGCCTTGATTCCATATGAACAAACAGTTGGGTTTTTGTCAATTTGTTTTTGTTATTTTATCAAATAAAAGACATCTTATAATAATTTGTATAAGTAATTTTAAGACAGTGAGCTATGGGCTCCCTAACCATGACACTGCCTAACCTTAAATCAATTGAATTTATTTTTATTAAATCTTATAATAATAATTTAACATTTAAATAAAACAAAAATCTTAAAGTTACATGAGTCAAGTCCCTTCAAAATCAGAGATTATTATTATATACAATAATACATTCCATACAATTTAACACATACAAAAATTATATCCCTAGGGACTTCACTGTGCCCGATTTCAATCTGCTACATCTGTGTCATAACCAGACCTTGTTACTTTGTGAAAGATACAGTGTAAATAGAGTCCCGCGGGTCTTGACACTGCACGAGCCAATATTTCACACACAGATGATGTCATATAGATAACAGTCACCTTCGTTTGGTGGGACAATAATTATTTTCACACAAGTTCAATAATGAACAATGTCCATCAATATTTCATAGATATTGCTAATTATCTCTCCTTTGAAGAGTCTTTTTCAGCTGGTGAAAGAAAGATTGTTTGATGCCATCCGAGCACATGGTTAGGTACCTGACGCACAGTATTTGAAAAATGCTGACAGGAATGTTATTCTGGTAATCTACTAAATATTGCTAATGACAAATCCAGAGAATAGAAACGTATCATTTTTCAGTATTTATTTTGATCAAATTTGACTGCATGTGTATTATATAGTAAAAAAAATAAATAATAAAAAATGAAATAAAATATATAAAGACTGTGATCACTCTATTTTGCCTGACATCATCACTAAGACAATACTATGGCATCTCCAAGGCATCATTCTAGGGAATTTCTAGGGCATCACTTTGGGGCATCACTTTGGGTCATCACTTTAGGGCATCACTAGGGGATCTTCATGCAACTGTTCAACTGCTAATTTGAAAAATTCTAGTAAAGGTTATTTATCTCATATACAGATTTACTCAGCTTATCATTTTCCAAGTAGGCCTAACACATCAGAGTAAAATATTCCACTGTATATTATAGAAATCATATACTGACGTTATTGGAAGAAAGGAAATCAATATTGGCATTTCATTAATTTTATAAAGATTTCTTTAAAAAGCTGGATATAGCTATAAAACAAATAGAGCCGAAACTGGAGTGGATTGTCTAAGTAATGAGACAGTGAGGTGATGTTGAGCTGTCCATTGGCAAACACTGGCTGTTGAATAGGTGTAAATATTTGTACATTGTGTGATAAACTCTGATCAAACACAACATTTACTGACAGGTGTTAGCCGAACAGCCAAACATATCATAAATTTAAGCAGCTGGTTGCAAGGGTTAAAATGCCCAGTTTATGGCAGATTGTGTGTGTGTTGTGTTTGTGTGTATGTTGTGTATGTGTGTGTTGTGTTTGTATGTCTATGTTGTGTTTGTGTGTTGTGTTTGTGTGTTGTGTGTGTGTGTTTTGTGTGATGTATTGTTTGGTGTGTGTGTTGTATTGTATTGTGTTGTGTGTGTGTTGTGTGTGTGTGTGTGTGTATGTGTGTGTGTGTATATGTGTGTGTGTGCATGTGTGTGTTATGTATGTATGTGTGTGTGTTATGTATGTATGTATGTGTGTGTGTGTATGTGCAGACATGGATATGCATGCATATATATATGTGTGTGTTATGTATGTATGTGTATATGTGTGTGTGTGTTATGTATGTATGTATGTGTGTGTTATGTATGTGTGTGTGTGTTATGTATGTATGTGTGTGTGTGTTATGTATGTATGTATGTGTGTGTGTGTTATGTATATATGTGTGTGTGTGTTATGTATGTGTGTGTGTGTTATGTATGTATGTGTGTGTGTGTTATGTATGTATGTGTGTGTGTGTTATGTATGTATGTGTGTGTATGTGCACACATGGATATGCATGCATGCATACATGTGTGTGTGTTATAAGGGAAAGGAAAGGATTGTTTATTTACTTACACCCCAGCACATTGTTTAATCAGCAGCTATTAGGAGGCAAGACATACGTGTGGTTTTGTTTTACAATGGTTAAATTGCACTGTTCATTGTAGATATGTGATTATGACTGTTAACAGTTCTCTATACAGATAAACCACTCAAGACCGAGTTTAAATCTTGGCCTTTATTCAAGGAAAGACAAATACTTTTTTTTTTCTGATAAAAATCAATCCACTAACATCATTTACCAAATCATAATCATGTTCTATTGAAACAAATTAATTTAACACAAATAATATTTTTTTAAATACAAGTAAACACAGACATGAAATTGTTATTAATTTACTGCATGAAATCAGGGAATATTTGTCAGTTGTAAATTACTTTCAGTACACATTAATATTACAAACAATGCACACAATAAAGTTTTTGTGATTCATCTAATTTCCTTAATTACCCTATTATTATTTTATATACTTTTTTATGCTTCTTATTCACAATATTCCACTTAAAAACTGAAGAACTGATAAAATCTAAATTAGTTTAGGCAAATAAATAAAAACACAATATTCCACTTAAAAACTGAAGAAATGATAAAATCTAAATTAGTTTAGGCAAACAAATAAGAACAGTTTGTTTTTGGAACACTATTTAATGAAAATAAAATTTTATCTTTAAAAAATAACTCTTTCAGAAAAAAGTTTTTATATCATTCAAGGATTAAAAAATAATAAAAATATTCTTCATTAATGTCTACTATTTACTACTATACAAATGTTATCAGGTTTCAGGTTACTTGAAATTGTTATTAGTTTCTTAAAACATCATTCCAAAGTTATCCAGACCATCCATTCTTTTTCCCCTGGATCAGTTAATTGTAAACAGGGTATCTGTGAATAAAACATTTTTTGTTTTTTAATTTTATATCTCTATTACTTTTTTTTATGAAACAAAGAAGCCAGTTTGGAAGTACATGTATTTATCTACAAATTTTTCTATCTTTACTCATCTCTTTCTGTCTTCTTATTTTATTTTTCGTGGTTGTTGTCATGTTTTACTTCCTTTTTAAAACATTAATATTACATACATGTATTTGTAGATTGGAAGAAAGTAATAGCCTACAATGTAACTGTTTTCTATTCTCTATGTAAGATGGTGAATTCAGGACCCCAACCCTGACACTTCAATAACACATCTGGAACAATAAACTATTATCAAAATAATAATAATAATAAAAAAAAAATAGAATTCTGCTATGAAATGTTTTTGGTAACTATGTAAATTTTAAGGTAAATAGGGATATAATTTTTTTTTTGTCCTTTGAACACAAACATAGCAACTACACAACACACTTTACATACAATAGAAAAATGGCAAGAGAGGAAGGACATCTGAAATCATGTTCAAAGGCTTACTGGCTGTCTTACTACATTTATCACCCGGAACAGTAAATCAACAGTGTGTCCATGTTGTGGCCATTAAAGACGTGACAGTCACACCGCTGACACCACTCCTAACTCACAGCTGCACCTAAAATGGCGGTAAATGACCATCTCAGTCATCCTGAAGAGGTGGGTCATATCAGGACATGGGAGGTGTGAGAATCATCATCTGCTAAGCTCATTTTAGGATAAGATTTCTAAATATTTGACAGGTCTTTTGAAATGAGATCTTCAAAAAAAAAAGGTTACAAAATGCTAGAGGATTTAGAATTGTTTAAAAGTAGGCCACAAATATAAATAAAAAATTTTTTATTGTAGATATTAACCATTACACTGCTATACTATTTTTCTGAGGACAAGAAAACAAGTTGAAAACTGAAAAAAAGGGAAGGAAGCATTATGTGGATTTCCCAGTGCAGAATGCTCTAAATTAATACAGACATTCTAATATTACCACAAACTTTCATAAAGATTATACATGAACTTAAACCACGACCAGAAAAAAACCTACCATTTCTGTTTCCATCACATCCATGTAGCAATACAACATATCATTATTAATGTAAGTGTAAAATTTATGTCAACAGGTGTCCAATATTAAAAACTTGACTAAACTGGATTCTTTTGTGAAAGAAAGAAAGAAAAAACATACTGAGTTTAACTACAATTTGGATCAGGCATAATTAGATCTATTTCTTTTTGTTCTGTATTTAAAAGAATGATGTCAGTTATCCAAAACAAAAAACTTTGTTTAAAAAAACTATTTTCCATATCTAACTTCTAAATAAGACACCTACTTATTTACTGACTGAATAATTAGATATTTCTTTGTATTTAACAAAATTATGTCAGTCATCCAAAACAAAAACCTTTGTTTAAAAAAACTATTTTCTAAATCTAACTTCTGTATTAGACAGATGCTCATTTACTGACTGAACAGTATAAAATTTAAAGATGTTTATCAGAGCCAACACAAAAAAAACAACACCCTTTATCAAAAAAAGTGATGCGACAGGCACGTTTTCTTTCTTCTTAAGTTTCACTTTCATGAACATGACAATAATACTGATAGCTAAACAACTGACTTCATTGTTTAGTTAGCAGCTGTCATCACGAATTGAATATGCTGGTGTAACTACCAAACCGAAAACCAAACAAACTTGCCATATGGTGATTACTCAGCTGAGCTAATACCAGTCAGATATGTGATGATCACAGAAAAAATGATATGAAAACATGTGTGATCTAACAAAAGACATATTCGAGCTGGATCATATAGTCTAGAAAGGAGGGGATTAAGTGCAGTTTTGTATATGATACCGAACTGGAGCAGGTTATGAGAAGAAAATTATAATGCTATCCAAAAGGTTACAATTTAATGTCAACCAGTAGCACAGGAAATTATTTATTTATTACAGAATAGCATAGAATATGATACTCGACTGGTTGGCTGATAATATCTGTAGTATTATGAGTTGAAAATAAAGATAGAAAAAGTTACATAGCCTAGCTATTAGAAAATTAAATGTACAAAGTTTTTATGCATTCTC
The DNA here is from genome assembly GCA_032355785.1 of Symmetromphalus regularis. Lineage (NCBI taxonomy): Eukaryota > Metazoa > Mollusca > Gastropoda > Neomphalida > Neomphalidae > Symmetromphalus > Symmetromphalus regularis. Next base: position 8,262 of record JAULBS010110016.1, on the reverse strand, counting down.
TAGCACTGATATAATCATTTCCAATGCTTTATATGTCTCTATCATGAAAGCATCGCTTAATACAGCTTTTAAACTCCAGAGGAGTAAATAACAAAATAGCACAGAATATGACACCCAACTGGGTAACTGATATCAGTATTTGAGCTTCCATAATACTCTGGTAGGACATCAGTCTCTCAAGCTCAAGGCTGTGGTTCAAAACCCATTGGAGGCTGGATCACATTTTCTGATTAAAAGCAAGATATCTTTTATGTGCACTGAACAAATCTATCTTGTATAGTCAGAAGCGTTGGAAAGAAATTCATATTGCAGAGGCTGCTCGCGTTCCCGAACATCAGAATTTGCCGTTGAATAATTCAACAATGAATAAGGAACATATTTATGGGAATTATTAGGGGGCTGAAGACCCCCCTCCCCGATTCCAATGTCCCTGATATTAGAACCCTGTAACTCTAGGTTTGCTTGATTCTGGTTTCGACAAAATGCCAAATTAGGCAAAGAATTTTTAACCATTATAATATAAATGCAGCTCATTTTGAAGAAAAAAATATCTTTGTTAATTAGATGGATGCTGGTTTGAACAGAGTTCATTGTATAATATAAACATGCTCCATGGTAACAAGGGAAAGTATCATGGAACAAGAACAACAGCTGCTATGTGAACTCCCAAGTTTTTCTGACCTCGGTCAAATCTATATCACAAGGATATAAATATCAATTCTATAGAATTATGGTGTGAATGGTCTCAAATCCTAAGAAACAGACACAGATGCTTAATCCAGGAATCTATACAACTGCTTCAGCATAAAGAGGCAATAAATACAATAAAGACATTCATTATTAATTCCATAAGTAATAACATGTAGCATATTGATGAGCACATGTTTCAAGTAACCAAAGAACAGTCATGGCAGCAGGATTTCTGAAAGGAAGGGGAGTCCAAATGTGATGGATAATGATTTTCACATTCTTCTACTCGTAAAAGGGAAAAAAAGAAAAAAACCAAAAAAGGGGAGGGTCTTGACCCCTGGACCCCTTTGGATCTGCTACTGAAGTATCATGGAAATATAGCATTGCCACATTTTAAAATAGGAAAAGTCTGATAAAGAAGAAAAATACATTGAGGTTGAAATTCAAGATGGCACTACAGAATTTACCATCATGATCCATAAAGAACTTTCTGATTGGCTGTTGTGCATCTTGTGTCCATGATCCCAAGACCAACGTAGGCAATAATTGCTGTGCCCCTCAATGTATTATTTTAGTACAAAAAAAAAGTCCATTGAAGAATCTAATAGTGCCATATGAATTACTGCTAATGTTAGGTATATACACTTATTTGTACTTCAATCAGTCTGTGTCAGTCAGTCTGTGTCAATCAGTCTGTGTCAATCAGTCTGTGTCAGTCAGTCTGTGTCAGTCAAGGTATCATGTCAGAACTACCTTTAGATTAAATGTTCATGACATTTACCTTAGTATAATATTTTGTTTAAACAGTATCAGTTGGTTATACTTATTTTTGTGCTTATATCCAATTAAGGTTCAAGCATGATGTCCTGGGAACACAACTCATCTTCCTGTGCTGTCTATCTGGGACAGTGGTTAGTGTTACTAGAAGAGATGAAACCTGCTGCTACCACCAATATTGCTACTCTTACTAATAACCAGCAAGGGATCTTTTATATGCACTATCATGACAGGACAGCACCAACCATGGCCTTTAATAAACCAGTTGTGGACTACTGGTCAGTTTAACTGGTATACACCTACCCATGTCTTGAATGAGATTTGATCCAAGCATCTTCCAGCCGAGAGTCTGACAGCATAAACACTACACTATAAGGGTTGGTAAACATTATTTCCATCTTCCTCCTTTTATCCATCAAAGTGGGATTGTCTTCAGTGTAAAAAAATAGATTTTTTCATCCAACAATTGCTTCCAAATTTAATTCTCCTTTAAGCTTTAATTTCTCCATTCACTACACTACAGTTAATGGTAGTACAAGTCTATTTAAATATTATTTTATATTGCTTCCATTTTATGCGACACTCCTTGCATCATTGTGGGACCATCTTATTGATATGACAATCAATATTAGATGTCACACAGTACAAACCCATTGTCTTCTTTCAAATGAATGGTCTAATTGTTAAATAATGCAGTGCAAATCTATCATCTTGTTTTAAGAGGATGTTCATGCAAGGGAAAACATCCATTGCTGAAAGTGGGGGGACGGAACACACGCTTGTCCAAAAAGTAGGGGACGATGGACCATCCCACTGCCCCCTCCCTCCCCATCCCCCCACCATTATAGACCACTTGTGTACTTCGGTATATTTGCACTAAGAGGACATGGTTTAAAGTGTTACATTGATACAATAAAGAGAAATACTGGTAAAGATTATTATTGAGACATTTTAATTTCACTGAAATTTTCTGTTTTTCTAAGCAAAAAGTGGGGGTGGTAATTATTTTGGCATACCCCCCATCCAAAAAGTGGGTGGGTCATGTCCCCCCTCCATCCCCCCCCCCCCCGGGATTTACGCCCATGCGTTCATGGCATGGTTATTCAAAGCATGGCTAATAGGTTAAAGAATATTTCTCTTTTAAATCTTTTAATAAAAATCAAGTAACAGTTTGAATTTATTTCTGACTTAATGCAAATTAAAATTTAATATATTTTGTTCAATACCTATTTTCAATAATTTAAATTTTGGTTGTGAAATTCATTCAAAATCATTGATTAAACTACATACATGTAAACCTGTGCATAGAATAATAGTGCTTTTTAAAATCTGTACATTACATGTATATTAAATGTATAGGCAAATATAAAAAAAACATTCTAATAGTCCTTACATTGTATTTTTATGTGCATTCAATCCCATTGCTGTGGACTCTCAAGCTGATGACGGTGGTTCAAAACCCACAGGAAGCTGGCTTACATTTGACTAAATGTAAAAATAACCAAATGTTTGATATCCAGTAGCTGATGATTAATAAATCAATATGCTCTAGTGGTTTCATTAAACAAAACAAACCCAAGTCCATTGCAGTCTTCCCTCCCTCCCCTACCCTGCTCCTATTGGGTATGAGTATTTTCTATTTGAATAACTCACCCCTGATGTATCTCAACATTTGATTCAGTATTATCTGATCTCACTTTCATGTTCCAAAAGACAGAAAAATATCCATCACCTCCAGAGAATGCCTGCAGGGGGTCACTTGTTGTCTGTACAATGTACATGTCACTTAGTGTTACCAGAAATTATTATTAATATGAAAAATAAAAACTGTACAATGACCTCGAGAAACATGTACAACATGAGGTTTTGGCTTTACATGCCAGAACAGTTTGCAAGTTTAATTCATACTGACCTGTCATAATATTACAGATTATAAAGCCAATTCACGTAGACACAAACCACCTTAAAAGATAACCTAAGAGAAATTTTTAAAATTTAAACATTTAGTTTGAAGAAATATTAATGCTTGTTGCATATTTTAGTTGAACCTTTTGTTTATGTAGTAGCCACATGTTCATACAAATATAATCATTATGATTCTGTCACTATTTTGAGTGTGATTCATGAGTGCATGACATTACAGCTTCGTCTACGTTATCTTGAGTTCTAACTTCTATGAAGAAAAGGTTTTTAGATAAAGTTTTGGTTGGTTGGTTGGTTGTATTTATTTTTATATCCAATTAAGATTCAAGCATGCCGTACTGGACACACAACTAAGCTTTCTGTGGTATCTGTCTAGGACAGAGGTTAGTGGTAGTAGGACAAACGAAATTCACTGCAGCTACACTTATAGATAAGAAGCAAAGGATCTTTTATATGCACTATCCCACAGACAGGATAGCACATACCACAGCCTTTGTTAAACCAATTGTGGACCATTGGACATTGTAAGTAGTATACACCTACCCAATGAGCCTGGCAGAGCACTCACTCTGGGTTAGAGCCAGCATCGAGATTAAAAATCCCATACCTCAACTGAGATTTGATCCCAGTACCTACCAACCATGTTACTGATCATAATGCTACAGGTTACAACTATCTTGTGAGAAAGGGTCCTATTAACACTAAAATGCACTGGGATGTAGTGCAGTAGGTCACGAGTTAGATAAATTTAACATAACCTATTGATTAATTACATTGTCTGCCACTGTTTCATGGTCTGTTAATACTGAATAAAACAATTTGACTGTCTCCTGCACATATTATCAAGCAATCCACCCCTGCTCACTTCACTTCACCCCGACATGTGTTTCTCATTATTAACAGATTCAAATTACATTTAGAAGTATTTACTGTGTGTTTTACTGCAAGCCTTGTTAGCTGGAACAGACAGCCTTCCACCTACATGTTAACAGATTTAAATTACATTTAAAAGTATTTGCTGTTGGTTCTACTGCAATGTTTGTTAATTGGGACAGGTGGGCCTCCACCCCTACCTCATATTATCTCCCATGTTAACAGATTTAAATTACAATTAAAAGTATTTGCTGTTGGCTCTACTGCAATGTTTGTTAATTGGGACAGGTGGGCCTCCACCCATACCTCATATTATCTCCCATGTTAACAGATTTAAATTACATTTAAAAGTATTTGCTGTTGGTTCTACTGCAAGGTGAGTGGGATATAGCTCAAGTGGTAGAGTGTCCTGTGAAGTGGTCAGTCATCAGATCAATCCTTCTCTGTGGATTCATTTGCAGTTTAGGCTATTTTCCATTCCAACCAGTGGTCCACAACTAGTTCATCAAAGGCCATAGTATGTGCTGTCCTGTCTGTGTCAAAATGCATATAAAAGATCCCTTGCTGCTTATCAGAAAGAGTAACCTATGTGGTGGCAGTGAGTTTCCTCTAAAGACATGTTTCAGAATGACCATATGTGTATGAAATCAGAGGTGTATGAAATCATAAGAATTTTTTTTTTATTCTACCTGCACATCTGCATGATGGCTTGCTGGCTGACACAGGTGGCCCTCCACACCCACCACACCCATCCTAGCCCACCCACTCTCCAAGGCTGCAGAAGAGTATGAAATCATAAGAATTTGCTGTTTATTCTAGCTGCACATCTGCATGATGGGCTGCTCGCTGACACAGGTGGCCGGCCCTCCGTGGAGTTATCACAGTACTGAGTAATTAGAAACTCTAAACCATGTTCAAGTGAGGAAATTGGCATCAATTCTACACACCACTATTTATTGGACTGGGCAGTGCTAAACTTGTTCAGGTTCCCAATCTTCAAAGGAATGTCTTCTTCCATGTTCATTTAAACACCAGCAAATCATGCAATCCAGATGTTGCACATTTCTTAAAACATGCACCAGTTCACAAGCAATAGTTTCTACAATGCCAACATTTTTATAGCCAAAAAATGAACAATTTTGCACATTTCTTAAACAATACGCCAGTTCGCAAGCAATAGTTTCTATAATGCAACTGTTCTTATAGCCAAAAAATGTATGATTTTGCACATTTGTTAAACAATATGCCAGTTCGCAAGTAACAATTTCTATGATGCAACCTTTCCTAAAGCCAAAAAAAGGTATTACAATGAAAGATTAAAAAAAAAAGGTATTTACTCTTAACAAACTGAATTAAATTTAAATTTATAAAATAAATTACAGATTCAACCAAATATTATTAAAAGTGAATAAAATAACCTAAACTGAAAACTTTTATATTAAAATTTTCTTGATTTATTTACAAATTTTATAATAATAATGTCATCTCAAGAAAGAAAAAACAATTTGTATTGATTTAGAAAATTCAGAATAATTATCTTTAGGCATCTTTGTAAATTGTTAGTGACTATACCATTATGACATACTCTTTATATGTTATGTAACCCACAAATTTACAAACATGATATATCATAAATATTTCTGGTTTCTGTTACCAATATGAAATATATACCATAAACCTTATAGGTGGCGGATCCAGAAAACCCATTTAGGGGAGGGGCCCTAAAGAAACCTAAGATTAGGATTATTTAAAATCCAAACCAATTAAACCCTTTTTTTTATAAATTATTATAATTTTTAAACCCCCCCTAAATTCAGGGAGGGGCCCCTAGATTCAATACTGTTTATCTTATGATATCTTCATGTTTTTCAAAAGCTTCCCTTATTTTGTATAAGCCAGCTTAAAATAAAATAAAAATGTCGTTCCTCCCTCACCCACCATCCACTGGTAGCAAACTACATTAAACTACTGTCTAGTTGTCTATGGAGAAGATAAGACTGGTATTTTGCTTAGCATGCGTCTCATTCCTACAAGTCGTCCCCACCTGTGACATCTCATCAACAGTATCACACGGTGGTCTCCCTCCACACTACAACACAAACTACACACAGCCACTTTACAGATTAAACACGATCACAGAATATCTTTACATTCTCGCTCACAATCAGGAATATCAGGAATATCTGTAGATTCCTCATAAAGAGGAATATCTGTACATTCTGTTTCAGATGCACCAATATCTGAACATTCCTATTCCGAATCTGCAAGATCTGTAGATTCCGATTCTGAATCAGCACGATCTGTAGATTCCGATTCCGAATCAGCAAGATCAGTAGATTCCGATTCCAAATCAGCAAAAGATCTGTAGATTCCGATTCCAAATCAGCAAAATCTGTGGATTCTGTTATAGTATCAGTAATATCTGTAGATTTCAGCTTACAATTTTTGAGATGTAGTGTTTTGAAAAAAAATGGGGTGTGATGAAAACCAAAACAGCTGGCAATTGATCTCTAGGAGTTATTCCTACAACATAACTGTCGTAAGCTGGAGATATGCACTAAGAATGTCAATGCATGCAGTATTTTTACCAAAACCAGACATAATACTTATTTACAGAGTTCTAACATGAGCGTAAACATTTTAATGACAAAGGTCATAAAACTAACACTAGAAAGTTGTTATAATTTCAGTAAGTTTCTATTCTCTAAAGGCAGGGGCTTTGGAGCCGGGTGGGGGGTCTGGGGGGCTGCCCCCCAATAATTTAAAATTTTAATGTTATTCTCGTGTTTTTTTGGTAAAGTCAGTTGCTTCTTAGTATTAGCAGCCCCCCCCGCCCCCATATGAATTTCGTTCCAATGCCACTGAAAGGTAGAAAACCAACTAATTATGTATAGCCTCTATTGTGACAATTATTCTAACCATCCTTTATCACTTATAGATTATCAACATACTGTTTGTTTTAATGACTTCCCTCCCCAGCACAGAAATAAATGTTGGCTATTGGGGGATGATTAATGAAATTTCCCAAATCCACAATAATTCTAAACAAAATATTAGTACCTTTTTTATGACACACTAGAGCACGTAAAATTGGAGCCAGCTTCAAATGGGTTTTGAACTACTGTGTTCAGCTTGAGAGTCTAATGTCCTACCACTGGACCACAGAGGCTCCAAATATTTATTCCCCTTTTCAAATATAAAAGATATATAAAACTAATGTGTCAATTTGTACTGGGTTGATAGTAAACATTGAGATTTTAAAAATTAAAATTTGTTGTATTTAACGACGCCTTTAAAATACATTGATTTTTATCTTATCATCGGCTATTGGACGTCAATCATATGGTCATTCTGACATATTTATTCTGATAAGCAGCAAGGGGTCTTTTATATGCAACGTCCCACAGACAGGACAGCACATACCGTGACCTTTGAAGAACCAGTTGTGGACTACTGGATGGAACGGAAAATAGCCCAAACTGCAGTTAGGTCACTGAGGATTGATCCGACAACCAACCACTTCACATGCAGACACGCTACTGTTTGAGCTACGTCTTGCTCCACATTGAGTTTTTAAAGTCAAAACATTTATTATAACCTTGACATAATGTAACATATTATTCAATAACAGCTGTGTTACACAACAGGGTGTGTACTTAAACAAATATGTAGAACATAAAAACAGGAGAATTTCTCAATTTTAGCTGTGCATATTTTATATAAAGACTTTTATTCTTAATTATTTGGTTTGTGGATCTGCAGACCCTAAAAATAATTAATGTTAAATAAAAAATATATTAAATTTTTTTGCTTCCAACATTACATAACCAAAAAAATAATATTTTTTGTAATTCCAATGTGATCTTTAATTTAATTGATTGTATTTTGAAAATGTTTAACAAACCAATGGATGAAAGCTTTCAGGTCTGAAGATGGCAAGTAGATAAACAGGTTGCTGTTCTCTACCCCAGCCTTTGGTCATTTACTAAATGTTTTTTC
>JAULBS010110005.1:0-15174 GCA_032355785.1 Symmetromphalus regularis | reverse complement strand
TAAAAGATCCCTTGCTGTTTATCGAAAAGCAGCAGGTTTCGTGTCTCCTACTAACACTAACCTCTGTCCTGGACAGATAGCACAGGAACCTTAATTGGATATAAGCATGAAAATAAATACAATCAACCAACCAAGTGCTCAGTAACCCATATCGTTATTACTATAAGATACCTATAACATTATATTTTCAACGTTTATCACAACCCGGTAACCCATATCGTTATTACTATAAGATACCTATAACATTATATTTTCAATGTTTATCACAACCTGGTAACCCATCAAAAAATACTTATTTTTATCAAAATGGTTGCGGCGTGGGTTACTGGGTTCTTGCATCCAGGTCTTCAGTTCTTCAGTATGCATGTCATATGGATCACTGACTGTAACTACAATTACATGCATTGAATTGTTTTGTTTTATAAGTGGCCATGTTCAAGAAGGGAGCTGCTGCGGTTTTAGGTATTTCGTTATGTTCCGTCTTAGCTGTTCGTGTTTGTCTATAAGTGGCACATTCCACTTTGACAACTATACTGCATCATTGTGTTAATATTTAAATATTTCTACCCCTCTGAAATATGTTTATATCAAACACATCTAATCACACGCAAATTTTGTATTCTTCATGAATTCATTCTTATTTTATATGATTATATGAGTGTTTTTTTACTACACTTGTATTTTATTGCACAAATACATTGCTTTTTAAATAGAAAGGTAATTGAAATTTATTTTTATTTTCCAGAAATAAGCCTACGTTGTTATTATTGTCTTAACTGTAATGTTATCATAACAAAATATAAAAATGAAATTTGTGTTTAATTGATTGTTAATGAAACATGTATACACAAAATAAAAATTAAATTTATAATTAATTGTTAATTATATATAGATAGATAGAAAATAGTTGTTCAGTATATATGCTTGTTTGAAATTTACAAAAATTTAAATTCAGTTATACACTTGTGTATAAATATGTTGTCTGTCACAATTTGCACTTATATATTATAATGTAAATATGCAAGTTGATTTTTATCAATTATTTATAGAAAATCAGTCATAAATTTGAATACAAAAATTGAAATTTAAACATTTCTAATCTAAAATTTATTTAATTTGCATTTTCCAGCTGTAAAATTGTTAGTATTTTTAATAGTCACTCAATTTGCTAAAACTGTTTGTTGTACGTATTATTTAAAACTTTTTTCTTGTCGGCTTTATTTTGCAATAAAATCTTTTTTCAGTTTCCACATTTGCCTTTTAAATTGTCCCTCAAAAGAAAATCAATATTCACTTTCTAAAAGGTACCAGTGTTATCTTGACAGAATACCAGTCTAATTCAAGACATATTGATCTCCTTGCAATTTTACTAACTTCACTCTAGCATCAAACAGGCACACATAACTGCATGAAAACAGCATGGATAGCAGTTGATGTTATATTTGTATATTCAGGGGTCGAATTTCACCAAGACATTGAGGCATTTACTGTGTCGTCCTGTCCCTTTGCTGCAATGCCCTCTCAATTTCACCTTTAATGAAGGCAAATATTGCTGTGCCCTTTTTTACCACTTTTCCCACTTGCCTCATAGGAAACTCACATTTGCCATTGTACCCCTGATGTGTCCTCAAAACTGCCTTGGTGCCCTCTTGATTCCTAGGAATCCAAGGCAATAATCACTGTGCTCCCAAACACTGATGTTCGACTCCTGTATTATAGTATACATTTCCTAAACAGTGAAGACTATTTTAGTTTACCATTCAAGGGTTAAATGTCATGATGGCACCACAGAATTTGTCGCCATGCCTCATAAAGAACTTTTACATTGGCTATTGTCTTCTTGGTGTGTCCTGATGATCTCAAGGCCATTCAAAACCATTCAAGGCCACTTAAAAGGCTATAATTGCTGTATTCCTCAAACAGAGAATTCTGACTCCTGTTATAGATCACATTAATATAATTTGTATTTGTATTCCATACGTTATTCTTTGGTGCTCTAAAATCCCTTATTAAACCATTTTTATAAAGTAAATGTTGAAGTACTGAAATAAAAAATAATTAATTAATAGTTAATTTCAGATTTTCTCCCAATATTTCAAATTACCATGCTATAGGAAAAAAATGAAGAGAAAAACTATTTGAAAACTTGCAACACCTCAAGGGACATAACTGTTGCATGATATGTTAATTATTGTCTGAAATCATTACCATGTAGTAATATAGTCTATAGCCTGTATTGATATAGCATGAGGTGTTGTATAATAATAATATAAAAATATTGTGATGTATTACTTTTAATGTCCTTTGCCAAAAAATCTTTATTTCTGTTGATATTTTGTGAAGTTATTTTTTATTCAATTTGGACACAACAAATTTCACTATATTTATTTTTAAATGTTACTATTTTGTTTATACAATTTATAGTTTAAAAAAGAATAATTAAAAATATTTAAAATTGTTTATTCAAATTTCATTGAAATTTGAAAATTTAAATAATTTACATGGAAACAGTTTCAAATAGAGCTATCATTCAAATACAGTTTCAAACAGTTCACATGAATACAAAATTTAAAATTAAGAAATAAGATTTATATGTAGCCTGAACAAAATGATTTAAAAAAAAAAACTAAATGAATCATATTTGTGCAATATATACTACCTTACTGAATAAGTAGTGCAGATAAGGAGTATTATTGTTTTAATTTACCTACCACTATGGAACCCTTTATATTATTGTTGGTTCAATTTGTCTACCACTACGGAACTGTCTACATTATTGTTGGTTCAATTTGTCTACCACTACGGAATTTTTTACATTATTGTTGGATCAATTTGCCTACCACAATGAAACTGTCTACATTATTGTTAATTCAGTTTGCCTACCACTATGGAACTGTCTACATTATTGTTAATTCAGTTTGCCTACCACTATGGAAATGTCTACATTATTGTTAATTCTGTTTGCCTACCACTATGGAAATGTCTACATTATTGTTAATTCGGTTTGCCTACCACTATGGAACTGTCTACATTATTGTTAATTCATTTGGCCTACCACAATGGAACTGTCTACATTATTGTTGGTTCAGTTTGCTTACCACTATGGAACTGTCTACATTATTGTTGGTTCAATTTGCCTACCACTATGGAACTTTCTACATTATTGTTGGTTCAGTTTGCCTACCACAATGGAACTATCTACATTATTATTAATTCAGTTTGCCTACCACTTTGGAACTGTCTACGTTATTGTTGGTTGAATTTGCTTACCACTATGAAACTGTCTACATTATTGTTGGTTCAATTTGCCTACCACTTTGGAACTGTCTACATTATTGTTGGTTCAATTTGCTTACCACTATGGAACTGTCTACATTAATTTTAGTTCAATTTGCCTACCACTATGGAAATATCTACATTATTGTTGGTTCAGTTTGCCTACCACTATGGAACTATCTACATTATTATTAATTCAGTTTGCCTACCACTATGGAACTCTCTACATTATTGTTGGTTCAATTTGCCTACCACTATGGAACTGTCTACATTATTGTTGATTCAATTTGTCTACAACTTTGGAAATCTCTATATTACTGTTTGTTAAGTTTGCCTATCACTATGGAACTCTATTGTTAGTTTAATTTGCTCACCATTATAGAATCTTTGTTATTGGTTCAAATTGCTTACCAGTTTAAATCACCTTTTGTCCATTTCAGCTCGATCACATGATCATGTACATGGAATTACTTTTTCAAATCCTTTGGGTAGGATATTTTGGTACACATATTGGGTTGGGAATAGCTATTGCAGTTGGTTGATAAATTTGGTGTGTTCAATGCTTATTTGGTGGCAAGCAGTCTGATTACTAAAATGTATAGCAAATCTTCCTAAAAAAACACACTCAAAGATATGCCATTTAAATTGGAAAAATGAGATCATCTTCAAATGCAATAGAAAGGAAGCCAGACTTTCCATTGCACATAATAAATATCTAAATGATTTTGGTCTTTTTAGGAGAAATTTGATCAAACCCAGGCCTGGAAATAATTATTTTTGTTCAGCTGGTCAAAATAACCAGCATCAGTCAATTTGTGCTGGACAAAGAAATTGTTCCAGACACACAATTTAATATGAACAATTTAAATATAATACACAATTTCATTTTTATGGAATATGCTTTTTATTATTTAATTCTTTACAATTTATTCCACAGACATAACCTGCATGAAACCGACTTTATACAAAAATGTTATTTTTACTAAAAGTTAAAACATGAGTGCCAGAAAAAATGACCGACACAGTTAACTTTGTGACTGCCAAATCTCTCAAAATTACAAATTTGTATTGGTCAGTGTCCTTGACCAGCCACTTATTTCCAGGCTTGCAAACCCACATAGCATGCATATTTCTAAAATTGGTGATTCAGGGATTTAACTAGCTGCTTCGGTAATATTTCTGAAACACATAGGCTTTCAGTTCCCATTTTTGTTGGGGGCAGGTAGATTTTTACCGAAATTTAAGTGTTTTAAAGGAAAATGCCACCTTAATTTTTGCCTGAATAAGAAACATGCTGAAACACAGAATTATTTTAAATTATCTTGAAAAAAAGCTTATTAAAAACATTTTAATATTTTTTTTTATTGATTCCAGGTTTCTAGAAAGATTTTTCAAAATTTTATTTGGTATATTGAGTGTATTTATTGGCAGAATTCCTATCTAGTTTTCTAACCCTGCCAGTTTATAAACATGCTCTCATTGCATTGGCTGTAAGTTCAACAAGTTTTTAAAAATGCTCTTGTTCCATTGGCTGCAGTTTCACCAAGTCTTTAAAAATCCTATCATTCCATTGGCTGCAGGTTCACCAAGTCTTTAAAAATGCTTTTGTTCCATTGGCTGCAGGTTCACCAAGTCTTTAGAAACCATCTCATTCCATTGGCTGCAGGTTCTCCAAGTCTTTAAAAATGCTTTCGTCTCATTGGCTGCAGATTCCCATGCTTACTAAATATTCTCATTGCATTAACTTCAAGTTCCACTAATTTATAAACATGCTTTCACTGCATTGGCTTAAGGTTGCCATGCTTACTGAATGGTTCCATTTTATTGGTTGCATTTTAACATAATTAATGGTTTACTTTGGCAACCATGAACCATATTAACAGACTAACAGCAATATAGAATAGTCAAGTAAGACAGTAAAATACCGCTATGTATATGAATTTACTATTATTCTTTACTGACTATTTTGATTTATAATATGCAGATCATATCTTTGCTTTTAGAAATAAATTTCTAAGTTCCTTCTACAGTTCTTTATAATGCTGTCAATTTTAATCCTTTAGCGAAACTAGTATAATTTTATTACTGGTTAGTTAGTAATTGTTTATTGATTAAAAGTATGTTCCATTATTATGCCTCCACACTAAGAAAAGATGGAACAAAGTAGTACTATTCTACAAAATTTCTAAATTGCACCTGCCAATGCAGACATGATCCTGTTGGGCTTTGGAGAGTAACTCTTAGGAAGCTCAGAGAGAATGTGCCTAATTCTAGAGAATGTGGTTTATTAAAACTATATTACCATGCCCATCACCATTGAAAGATATGCTGTAAATAGTAACATAAATGATCATAAGTAAATAACTCTAATAAATGGTGTAAGTAATAAACAGGATGTACATTTCTTAAAGATTATAATAGGCTACAGACAATAATTGAAAACAATATTTCAAAACTCACAAATGTGGATAAATAAAGATAACCAAATAAACTGCATATTCATTGGAAAATTTTATGAAATATTCCAATTTGATTATGTCAGTGATATAGAGTTTTATTCGAAATTGCACATAACCTTATGAAGTGTATGAAATATGCAATTCATTTGGTCATCACTAATTACAGCAGTTTTAAGATAATTAGCTATGAATCATTAATTACATTAATTAATGAATATACATGTGTCATAATTTACTTGATTGGATAAATCTTTGTATTAATTTTGTTAAGATATTTCATGTAAAAATGTACTTTTATCCTCTATGTAGATAGAGCTATTATTTTCTGGGTTATTCACAGACATCAACATTTTTCTATACATACTCAGGATATTCAGTAGTGCAGCATATGAATTTAAATTAATCAGTCAGCAATGGTATTCACACACCTCCTATTATCCTATTCAAATATTTATGGCCAAAAAGTTTTATTAATTTTATCTTTATATAATATTTATTAAAATCTCTTTTTTTTACATTTTATGCATACTAATTTGGGGAGGTCTGAAAATTAGTATTCTTGTTTACAAATAGGAAAATGTTGATAGTGTGAACAACCCTTTATAATATTTTCTTAAAGAATCTTGCCATTTTGTTTGTTTTGCCTTTGTGAATTGTCAGAACTAACAAAGTTAATATTTAATTAATATTTTTTATAGAGTTTATTATTTGGCCTATATAATTAATTATGTTTATTAACTGTGTAAAATAATGACTTATTTAACCACTTTTAAACTAATTTTAATAATACTTTACTATTTTATTTTACACATGATAAATAAGAAAGGATTGCAAACTTGCTACATTGAATGGAATACTACTTGGTATTTAATATCAGTTACATGCAAGAATAATAATGGTTTTACACATTTGTAATAATGTCCATAACATTCTAAGGCTGTTACTGATTTGCATGATTAATATGATATATCGGTAAAAGTTTGAAATAATTTGTTAGTAAATCCATCTAATTGGTCAGATTGATCCTTGATCCATATTTATCAATGAACTTAAGTTAGAATTAGACTTAAGTCAAAAGACAAAACTAAGTTTCTAGGATTTTAACATTAAGTTCACCTTAAAACATTGGCATGTTTATCCTTCTAAGACCATTCATAAATATGTTTAAGGTTTTTTTTATTGAATGTGAATCAAAATCATATGAAGTATTTTTTTTAATCTGACTTAAGTCTAATTCCAACTTTACTCTATTCCTTGATAGATGTGACCACAGGGGCTGCAGACATTAAAAATTATGAAAGTTAAATAAAAGTAAATTGTGCTTTTGGAGGTTCCTTTTTTTTTTTACCTTTGATATTATGAAGACCTTTATTCATTGTCAAATTCTGAAGAAACTATTTTTTTTTCCTGTTATAATTTGTTCAGAACCAGCTTTGGACTTTCAGTATTAAGTCTTCAAAAATATTTTGAATCCTTCTTTCCAAAATGTCTGATCTGTCCATGTTATTAAAAAAAGGGGGAAAATATCACCAAAACAAATTTTAAATAGTTTTTATAGTTTGATCACCTAAGAATTTAGATGAACAAGTTGGTAAACTTAGTAATAAAAAATACCAAAGCCTGATATCTTGAGACAGAAATATAAGCCATTCTCAAAGTAGCAAGTTTACAATCTGAAGATTGGTTGATTCCAACCTTTATACTGTTTTCTTCACATCACAATTTTAACTAATTTAGTTTGCATTAATTAGTTAGCTTTTCTTTGTGTCTTGATCAACATTATTTTCATCACAAACAGAATTTAAAAGCAATATATACTATAAATTATAATGTTCTGTTTCTATCAGGACCATAGCTTGTGGAAGGGCAAGGGGGGAAGTTGCCCCCCCCCCCAAGAAAAACAGTAAAGAACAATAGAAACAATCGATAGTTACCATAGTAACCACCATTTAATGTCTGGAAATAAAATGGCATTTCAGAGCCTCTAGATTTGAACATTTCTTTGGGACATACCACTAAACCACAATAGTGCCTCATACCTTCAGCACTTAGCACAAGAATTTATCCTCTCCCCCAAACAAACATTCCTAGCTACATTCCTGCTTATGGTCTCCCTTTCTGTATCACTGGTGGTGAAACTGACAGACTCACAGCTGGTAGGTACTATGATCAAATCTCAGTTGAGGCATGTTTTTTTTTTTGTTTTTTTTTTTTATCTCACTACTGGCTCCAATCTAGAGTAGGTGCTTCACAAAGCCCAATGATATGTGTATGTCATTTGTTCCAACCAGTGGTCCACAACTGGTTAATCAAAGGCTGTGGTATGTGCTGTCCTGTCTGGGAAAGTGCATATAAAAGATCTCTTGCTGTTAAATGGAAAGAGTAACCTATGTACGGTAATAGTAGTGGATTCCCTCTAAAGACTATGAATCACAAAAACACCATATGTCAGACAACTAATAGCTCCTGAATAGCCAATGTGCAGGGGGAGTGGGATGTAGCTCAAATGGTAGAGAGTCTGCCTGTGAAGCTGTTGATTGTCTGATCGATCCTTCTCACTGGACTTATTTGCAATTTGGGCTATTTTCCGTTCCAGCCAGTGCTCCAGAACTAGTTCATCAAAGGCCGTGGTATGTGCTATCCTGTCTGTGGGACGGTTCATATAAAAGACCCCTTGCTACTTATCTGAAAGAGTAGCCTATGTGGGTGCAGCGGGATTCCTCTAAATACATATGTCAGAATGACCATATGATTGATGTCCAATAAACGATGATAAGATAAAAATTAATGTGTTCTAGAGGCGTCGTTAAATAAAACAAACTTTACTTTAGCCAATGTGCTGGGGTCTCATTAAAAACAAAAATCCTTTCCATTCCCTTTTTCTTTCTAATACTCCATATTATATAAAAATAATAATAATAACTGTCAGTGATTAACTATTCACATATTAGTTTGTATATATAGTTAAGATTGATTAGATAAAATTCAGTTCAGAAAAGAAGAATTAAACAAAATTGTCACTCTATAAATAAGCATTGGATTCAATTTCATATTTTGTAACCAGAAAAATCTTTTATCACTGCTTTTGTTTCAACTTGGAGATTGTGATAGAGAAAAAAAGTAAATTTTGTTTTAGTTAATGACGCCTCTAGAGCACATTGTTTTGATTAGTGATAGTGTTGGTCAAGATGCAAACACAGTTGGGTAAGCTCTATGCTGTGTGTGTTTTTGTTTGATCACAGTTTGGTTTGTTTTACGCAGCCCTGCAGCGGTCTGAAACCTCTAACAACCCCCATCCAGCACCACTAGTTCCACCCATAGACGGTAATGCACTTCAGTCAGCAATGACATTCACACACCTACTTTTATCCTCTTCAAATATTTATAGCCAAAATTGTTTGCTAATTTTATCTTTAATTTCTATTTGATTCTTGTTTTCTCATGAAAACGAACCCAAACACAATTCCTTATATGTTTTTCATGCATCATATTTATGGTTCAAATAAAAATGCCTATTTGCATAAGACAAAACAGTTTCTGTGTCATGTCAGTATAGATTGTATCATTATTATATCCCTTCATAGCATAAACCATGTGCAGTTGTTGATAACATGGTTTTTGTGTACAAAACAATCTTAGCAAAGGTTTTAATGAAATAAACTGTAGTTACCTGAAAAGGCTTATCTCTTTGGAATACAAATAAGATCCATATAAAGTATTTTAGAATTATTTAAAATTAAAATAACTATTCAGTCATTTTAGTCGATGAACTATACATAAAATGTGTTGGGGAAGGGTTCATTTTTATACATAAGTAAAGAAAAAAACTGAATAGAAATTAGGGGTACTGTTAGCATACAAACATTGGCTGTAAACATGACAATTGGGCTTGGATTAAACTATACTCAAACCAAAAAGTTTAACAAAAAGAACTGGGGTTATATTTTATGATACCACTAAGGCATTTGCTATCATGCACCTTAAAGAACTGGTGAATTTGCTATAATGCACCATAAAGAACTGGTGCATTGGCTGTTGTGCCCCTGGTATGTATTCTTGGTTCTATTGCAACCCAAGGCAATAATTACCATGCCCCTTAAACAGGAAATTATGACCACTGATATTAATTTTCAGTCTTTGATATTATAGAATTCACACCACTAGCATTTTATTTTAGGGTTTTCTTATTTGTGATTGATTGATGTTTCAAATTTAATTCAAATGTAAGTTTGAATGTTTTCATTTTATCCAAGTGTTACAAAAATTGCTAAACATTTTTGATTGAGTATGTTTACATCCACAGTGGACTCAGTCTAAACCAAATTTTTTTGGAATTTGGTCTACACTTGATTTTTGTGGGACAGAATAAATATATGTTGATTTATTTTGGTTATTTATGCAGAGTACACTGTATTTACATCCATTGGGGACCATTCATCTAGTATGTACACCAAAAACATATTTTTATACATCCCCTGCCTTTTATATATACACATTTAGACAGAGATTCCATTCCCTTTTTACATGGTTAAGTTGTGTAATGTATTCAGTATGTATAATTATATATGTAAAAACACTTTTTTAATAACTTTAGTTATCAAGTCTACAAAACTGAAAAAAAAAATATTAATCAGGATATAATTTTCAAAAATAAAATCTCTCCAAATTTCTTGTAGCCATTTAATTCCATAAAATAATTATATGCATGACACTGTATGCATTGTTTGATCCCACCACCACCCATTTGTACCTAGATTCTCCCCACCCATTTGTACCTACCTATATCTGTATGCTTTACCAATGATCTTTATCCCCTACTCAGTGCTTACGTACTGAATTAAATGACACCTTGACAGGTTTGCTTATTATAAGCACAATGAGAGAAAAGCTATTTTTAACACAATCAGTGCTGGATTTAGGCATAAACTAAAGAAACTACAACTTAGAGCTTCACAATCGGCAAGGGGCTCATAATATTCAATTTTTAGAAAACCATTGTGATGACCGAAGAGCCTGTTTTGGTAGGTACCTTTGTAAGACCTTCTGGTATAACTTTAATAAGGGCATCCAAGTTTTATATAACTTAGTGCCTTACCAAGTCTAAATCTGGCACTGAACACAATATATTTTTGCACATTTTCATCATTACTTCCATTTTCACTATTTATCAACAAAAATATTAACTTTTTTTCTTGGTAGTGGGAAAGGAGTTTGGTATCAGTTGAAAATTATTTACCTGAGAAACAAAAGTTGAACCAAACCAACATTTCCTTTTTAATAATGGCTCATCTGAGAAAATATGTATTCTATGAACAAATAGTGAATAAATGGAATATTTTGTGGGTTTTTATTTTCGTTGTTTTCAAGGGTAAGTGTGTAAGCTCAAAAATATAAAACTTTGAAAATATCTAAAAATATCACAAAAAGTTGATCAAAAATATTTATTGTTAACATCATTATTTTCATTGTTTTTGAGGGTAAGTATGTAACCTTGAAATTAAAAAGCCTCGAAATGTTTTTAATCCAGAAACCACAAAAATTTAAGACAACAAAAATTTCTGGTTATTTGGTATATGGGTAAAATCATAATATGTGTAGAGTACAATGTTCATTGTTTTTACAAACACTCATATCAAGGTCATGTGTTCCTCTGAAACATGGCTACCATTACAAACAAGGAAAACATGATAGTTTATAAAGATTATTAAATAAATGTAAGAAAAACCACAGCAGTTTGATAAAAAATAGTATATTTTAAAATTAATATTTATCTTGTTTACTAACTTTGAATGTTTGACAAAACATCTATAGAATAACTAAGGGTAAAATATGATACTTTGGGGCATACCAGAACTATTTTAAAGGTTTCTGTATGAACATCTATGCCAATATTATTGTTAAAATATATTTTGCATTTATTTTTATAGTTACTATAATATTTATAATAACTACCAATTTTTATTACAAATATCTCAACAAATATTAATTTTTCAATCATTTTTATTTTATAGTAACATCCAAGGATAAAAAACCTATGCAAACTGAGCCAAAATCAGGTGCCCAGTCTCAAGTGTAAGTATTAGTTTATTAAATATAATTGCCATTATCATTTACCTGCAGTATCAGTTTTATTTACATTAGCTTCATTATTAGTTTTGACATTAGTTACAATTAGCATAACCCACTAAAGTAGCTGTGTTATCTGTATTACCTGTAACAATAAAGTGGCTATGTTCAAGGCCAAATTGCTATTTATATTATTTATAGTGATAGAAGCTACAATATTTGTTCAGTATCAGAGCAACATTGCTAATTATTAGTGATTATTATATGTAGTACAATATTTGTTCAGTATCAGAGCAATATTGCTAATTATTTGTGATTATTATATGTAGTACAATATTTGTTCAGTATCAGAAATTATTATTATTCCTAATAATTAATAGTATCAGTAGCTACAATATTTGTTTGGTATAAGAGCAATACTGTAACATTATTAGGATCAATATTAGATATAGTAGAGCAAGCAACATAACTTGTAGCTACTATTTCTAAGGACATCATCTTCAACTACACCAACATACCGGCAGATACTTTGTAGTATTGAGAGCAGTTGACAACATAGTATTTGGTTTGTTGTGAGACAGAAAATTTTAATATTAAATAACTTTGAATATATTAATTCAATATTAATAACATTGATTCTTTGTTTTTGTTTCGTTTATCATCAGTTTGGCCTTAATATCCATGCTTTGTCCCAGTCAGCATTCCAAATTGTTCCTTCCACCATCTTTTCCAAACATTTTGTTTTGTAGCCACCACCAGAACACTAAAAAAAATGTTTTATATCTGGCAATATAACCATGAAATATTTTGCTAGCATATACCTACACTTTAACTTTGGCAGTTGTAATTAAACAATTTGATTAATTCATGTTTTGTATACCTAAATTCTGTTTTATTTTAAGAATATTTATATTGCCATAAAATAATATTTGCAGGAGCGGTACAGATGGTATGGCCATGGCCGTATAAATCCTAAAATGGGCATGGCCATACCACTTTTTTCTATTATTTCTTATTTCTGCATAAGTAACTGTTCTTCAGAGGCTTGGCTTGGTTGCCTTTGGCAATCTTGAGCTGTACCACTATTTTTACACTCTGCCGCCCCTGGTTTGGAAAGTGCTCATGCTAATTATTAGTTTTTGAGCCTATTCAATTATTATTCATAAAACTTATCAGGATCCATATATACATAGTTTGTCATACTGAAAAAAGGAACAATTGTGAATTTATGTTCATTTGACCCATTCCATTCAAATGTAACATGCGTAATAATAAAAGGTGAATCTCTTAAAAAAACAATCTGAAGTCAGCTAGTTTCCTTCTTTACTTTGAAAAGAGTCATTTAGAAGATAAACATACCCTGATTTCATTTTTGAGGTTGTTGTCATGGATTTCAAACCCCTAAATGACATTTAAAACCAAACACTTTAGTGGTTCATTACCAACCACATGTCTTTACATTTGGTACATTACCGTATATCTTCACCTATAAGTCGAATTTTTTACACAAAAATTTTCTGTGAATAGCAAAATGTTCTGTGAATAGAGTCAAAATATTTTTTAAAATAGCAATATATATATGTGATTTTCGTATTGTCATAATTGACGTTTAGCAAGTCTAACAAAGGTTTTTTTTAGGGAAAAACCAGAATGGTGACATCATGTTTGTAAGAACCAATTCAAATTCCTACACAAGTAAAGTGGCCTAATTAAAGGCTGACCAATGCTGATTTATAACTCAGTTTTTAAAGTATCAGAATCCAGTATTTTCCAAAGTCATGGTAGAATGCAGTATTACTGTCAATAAAATTACGTATAATATAACTTTATCAGAAAATCAGGGTTTCCAGCTGCAACACCAATAACGTGAGAATGATCATTATAAGAAAAGTATGCACAAGGATTATCTGACAATGTCTTTTCGAAATATGCTGTTTGAAATTAACAAACAAGCTAAAACTGTTTTTATTTGACTAAAAGACGAAAGTCTATATGAAGCTTTTTCTAGCATATTTTCTTAAATTATTATTTTTTGAGCTAAATAACTTATGACCACAAAGACAAAATTTTAGGAAGGTAGAACTGTTTTTGTCTGTATGCAATGTAAGTTGCAATGTTACAGGTTCGAGTTGTATGGACTAGAGGAATCGGAGGATTTCAAGATTGACACAACCAATGTTGAACCAAATCCTAAAATGGGCCGAAAGAAACGGGCTCGTAGTAAACAGAAAGAAAAGCTGATGCCTAAACTATCATCCAAACCTCGATGTGCAATGTAAATTGGCCTTAAAAAACTTTGAGTGATTTGCACATAACCAGATTGCTGTTTTGACCTTGTAGCTAAAATCTGCTGTTTTGACCTTATAGCTAAAAACTGCTGTTTTCACCTTATAGCTAAAAACTGCTGTTTTCACCTTATAGTTAAAAACTGCTGTTTTCACCTTGTAGATAAAACTGTGGATTTATCATATTAATGTTTTATTATTAGAGTGCTAAAATTAATATGCTCTAATTATTTTGTGTTGACCACCACCACCCCACACCCAACACACATATCCTAATATTTGTGACTGTAATTTCCATTGATGTTAATAACTACTAATGTTTGTTGGTGTATATATGTTTTGTTTGCTGTGGTACAAAGTCTGCACAGTATAATATATTCTTTATAAATTAACAGCAAAACTGTAATAAGTATTTTAAAACACAAAAATAAATCTCAGGCAATAACAATTTACTGTACATAATAATCAGAAAAACTGTTACAGTTAAATTTATTAAAAAAGCCAACCATTGTAACAATAACATAGCTGTAAGACACCCCAAATATACTCAACCAAAAAAGAAAGTGTGCATGTTGAAATATTGAATATTTTTTAATGTGCCATTTGACCATACTTGAAAACCATTGTGTGTGCACAACTTGTGATATTACTGCACACACACACACACACACACACCTCCTCCTCCTAAATGGTGTGGTTATCTAATTCAAGAATTTCTGCCATGAATGTCGTCCGATTTATGAAATAAATGACTATCAGTAATATGAATACTTTTTTTTTGTCAGTATATGTCAGCATACAGATGCATATGTTTTAACCTATATTTAAAGATCACCTATTCATAAAAGCAACTTTTTGTAATTTACAGGTGAACTAAGAGACAGGGCTTGGAATTTGATAAAATATAATGTGTCCAAGACAACAACAACAAAAATAAAACCACTTGCAATACTAAATTTTGTTAATAAATGTTATTTTTAATTATTTGCATCTCTCATAAAATCTTTTCCATTCCAACCAGTGGTCCACAACTGGTTTATCAAAGGCCGTGGTATTTGCTGTCCTGTCTATGGGACGGTGCATATAAA
>JAULBS010109994.1:0-15174 GCA_032355785.1 Symmetromphalus regularis | reverse complement strand
TCTGTGTGTGTCTCTATCTGTCTCTCTCTCTCTCTGTATGTTCTCTCTCTCTCTCTCTCTCTCTCTCTCTCTCTCTCTCTCTCTCTCTCTATCTCTCTCTCAGCATAGATGTGAAATTTGTTGGTTCATTTTTATTTCATTCAGTGTCACATATAACTTTATGAGCAGTTGTCCGTAATTGCATGGGTACATTGCTTTGTAAAAACTCTATACTGAGTCAGTCTTGTGCAGAAATATGATTTTGAAAAAAGATAACACAGTTGTCATTCAGTGTTTTAACATGTAAAAACAATTATAATTATTTTAATTCATAACGTTTATTTTATTATATTGTTGCCACAAACTGCAATTTATTTACAAATAAATTAAATAATAGATATTTTGTATTCAAAATATTTACCTTAAAATTTAAATGAAAATTATAGAAACGGTATAGGGTATTTCAGTATTAGACAAAGTACCATCTAAAATATGATTCTACAGAATGTCATTAGAGTATGGGGTTATTGAAACAATATATATTAGTATTCGTCTGTTTCGCGTTTCTCTTAATTAGATACTACTGTGCTACTCATCATGCAAATGAACTATGCCATCCAACCCATGGTTCACTAAAGGAAATGCATTTAAAAACGCATTCTTATGCATTAGAAGTTCTATTTTTGTTGGAGACTTCAAAGACAACATAGGAAATAGAACTATCTTGATGTATGTGCGTTCTCTTATTACTCCCTCTGGGTCCCAAGCCAGTAATAGATTTTCCGCCTCGAACGCACAACTTGGTTAGTTTGGAAAATCGAAAGCATTCTGTATATCACATTACATCGCCTACGCAGAAAATACAAATTGCAGGTTTTGTTGTAGAAAAACGTTAATGATTTAGTAGAAATAAATTATATAGTAATCAATATTGAAGTAAATAAACAGGGATTTCGTATAATGGTATTAAAACTTCAAATGATTTTATTTACAGTGTAATGAAAATGACACTATATCATATAGTTTGTGTAGCATTATATTAACTACGATAACCCAGGATAAACGAGGAATAACAACGATTAACATGGATACCATAGGGTCCACTGCGTAAGGAATGTATATATGCCTTGCGCAATACGTACACAAGTCAGTATAAACTGATATTAGTCAGTTTTAACAAACATTGCGCAATATGATCAACTCGATTTTCAGTATTCTCTAAAACAGCTCAAATAAAAATGTTAAATACCTTTTTACCGACTCTATTTAGAAAATGTTACTGGAATACCGCCATGTATATTTGGCTTGGCCATGTTTTGTAGTCAAACGTTCAATAATTTCACGATTCAAATACGGCAGCGGAACGAGCTCCTAGTTTAGTCTGTTTGAGGAAGTCAAGTTTAAAGATACTATAATCTTATTTTCAATATTCTCTATCCGACTGTATCTAGAAAAAGTTATTGGAATATCGCCATGTATATTAATTTTGGCTTGGCCATGTTTTGTAGTCAAACGTTCAATAATTTCACGGATTCAGATACGGTAGCGAAATGAGTTTAGTCAGTTCGAGGAAGCCCAGTTTAAAGAAAATATGAATTTGGTGAAACTTTCTATCAAAATTGTATCAAATTGTGTATATAATGATATTTTAAAACAGCGATTATAATATTTATTTACAAAGATAATAAAAATGACAACATATAATTATGTTTACTTTATATTAACTACGAATACCCAGGGTTAACCAGGATTAACCAAGATTAATTAGGATTAACATGGAATAAATGATTCTCAGAGGTATCAAAGGATAACCATAAACAACCAGGAATTATGGCAATTGATCATTCATAAAATTGACATCCAATTAAATTAATTTACATCCAATAGACGTGGATTTCAGTCTTAATACCTCTACATAGCGTGTACACGTTTATATGAGTCAACTGACGTACATTGAACATGCATGTTCTTTTGAATAAAAAATCTCAATTGTAACTTGATTTCGTAACAACAGAATGATTTCCATTTTTGGATATGATATTGTCTCATGGGAAGAAGCTCATGCATTATTATCTTTAGAACCGGTAGTTCATGGCTAAATTGCCCATTTATTACTGATATCTACACACTATATATATGTGTGTTTTCTCAAACCTCCACTGAGTATATGTAAGAAGTGTTTACATGGCAGACCACGTGTGTTTGTGCAGACAATGTGGGTGTGTATACCGATGAAGGAATAGCAGAGTGGAGCACGCGGTATTGAGGTTCTGTGAGATGAACGTCAGCTGCCGGAACTAGCACATCTCTGTATAGATCACGCTTACCACCCATCTGAGAATAACCTCACACTTTTATCCATTACCTCAACTCCTTAATTTGTCTTTACGTGCATGTTATCTACATTTAGTATCACTGCGTATCTCTACTTAAACATAACGTGAGAGGTGAACGTGTACATTTATATTTTTGAACAGTTCTAATTCAGTAATAAAACTAATGATTCGTAACAAAGTAAAACTGATATAAATCCGGTGAATTTGCTTCACGGTGTTTCAGGTTTCTGCTGGTATTGTTTATAATTATTTGAAATCAGCCTTGTACTAGTATATTATTTTAAATGTAATAGTTTTGCTTTAACTGTCACAAAAGGTTATCTATGTAATGTTCTTACACAATTTAGGTTCGAATTTTTTTTCTAAACTAACACTTTTATTTTATTTTTAAACCGAATCTCCACTACAGTCTTCCTTGTTTGTAATGTGTATATTGATTTGGTTTTATTTTAGCATTTGTTTTCTGAACGAATTATCTCTTAATCCACTTCAGTTATTAATTTGCTATAGAAAAGCTTATTTTCTAAGATCAAACTCAAGATTATTGCTGAGATTTTAATATATGACAGTTTCACTTGGACAACATAGTGGATTCTATATATATACTGAACAGCAAAATAAAAGCATATTTCATTTGCAATGTTTGATTGGATACAAGTTAACCATAGTTTGACGTTGGCTATTTTGCTCACTGCAGGCATGTGCAGAGAAGTTTACAGCATTTTTTTCATTCATTGGTTATCGTGAATGAATTTTTCATCTAATTTGATTAAACTGGATGTGAACAAACATTTGCGTTTCTTCTGCTGTTCAGTATAATGGATAATGGTGATTTGACGGTTCTACTCAGGTATGAAAAACATCCAGTTTGACTTGACACCAGAGGATTGTAATAAATCTTGTTTGATAGACACTTACCTCCCTGCTGTATTGTATCGTTTGTGACATCTCTAACAAGCTGACAGAGTAGGTTAACGTGCTTGTTAACAAAAAGTCCAACAGTCGAGCCGAGAAGTGTTAACAGTTAACGGGAATAAAGACTAGCCATTCATTGTATGAGTACGACATTGACATATCCAGAACATTTTATTGTAATAATTTGTTTTTTAAATGGTATGTGCACCTTATAACCGATATTTATGTTATGTGTTAGGGGTCATTAGAATAGTATTCTGTCTATTCTAACTTAGCTAAATACAAATATAAGTGCCATAAGTTTATAATAATTAGTCAAGTAGAATTATAACTAATTTCACTGACAGCCAGACGTGAAATTCGAGAAAACTGATTATGAATATCAAGTAACGGATATAAATCCGGTGACTTTGCTTCACAGTATTTCAGGTTGGTGCTGGTGTTGTTTATAAATCTATGACATTTGAAATCAGCCTTGTACTAATATGTAATTTTAAACATAATAGTTTTGCCGTTCAGATTTAACCATCACTACGGTTATTTATATGAAGTAACAAAGGGATGTTAAAATAACAAAGGTTGTTTACATATAAATTGTGTCTTTATAGTACGTGTAGTTTGAAGTACAACGGGAGCAGCTCAAAACGATGTATCGTAGCACAATCAATGTGTATTAATTTAGTACGTGAACTTCTAGAAGATTCCATTAACATTATCTGAGTAGGCCTGTTAAACATTACCATGTACTAATGTATCACAGGTATATACTAGTATATAGTTCGTACACACTATTAGCAACATGGAATCTGATATGTTTTAACTTGTGTCTTTGATAAACATTCCCTATGGTGGTGATGTTGAATCATTTTTTTCCTATGCTATTAAACACTGGCTTGAAATAAAAACTGGTTTTAATATAGATATGAATATCAGCTTAATTATATTGTGTAATCCTGGAGAAAGTTTAATGTTGTATCACTAATTAGTAATAGACGATACACGTACTACTGTCAATTTTGAGGAGGTTACTAATAAAATAACATTTTACAAAAATATTTTTAAAATACGTATCCTCTCAAAATGAAGACATTTCACATAAAAATGGGATATTTTACAAATATAATTTATGTATATATACTATAGATTTCATTTTTTTTTCTATCAAAATAATTATAATTAAAGACTTTTTTTTTTATCTGGTTTGTATTGTGTTAACTTAATACCCTTGACATATAACTTTCATCATCCAAACTTGCTATTTTATCTGGTTTGTATTGTTTAACTTAATACCCTTGAAACATCTCATTCTCACCACTTATTGTCTTATCTGGTTTGTATTGTGTTAACTTAATACCCTTGAAATATAACTCTCATCATCAAAACTTGCTTTTTTTTTTATCTGGTTTGTATTGTATTAACTTAATACTCTTGAAACATAACTCATTTTCACCACTTGTCTTATCTGGTTTGTATTGTATTAACTTAAACCCTTGAAAGATAACTCTCATTCCCAACACTTGCTGTCTTATCTGGTTTGTATTGTATTAACTTAAACCCTTGAAAGATAACTCTCATTCCCAGCACTTGCTGTCTTATCTGTTTTGTATTATATTAACTTAAACCCTTGAAAGATAACTCTCATTCCCAGCACTTGCTGTCTTATCTGTTTTGTATTGTATTAACTTAAACCCTTGAAAGACAACTCTCATTCCCAGCACTTGCTGTCTTATCTGTTTTGTATTATATTAACTTAAACCCTTGAAAGACAACTCTCATTCCCAGCACTTGCTGTCTTTATTTTCTGGTAATATCCTTCACTGCTTTATTGGCAATATACATGTCATATTTACTTTTCTAACTTTCTCCTATTAACCTCAGGTCAATGTATACTACTATTATAAATGTAGTATAAAAGAGGGAAAAAAGATGTTATATTAATATACAAGTTACAAAAATACAAAAATATTGAATGCTGCCTACAACTGAATATTTTCTCTCTAACAATATATGAAAGTACCAGTATTATATGATCTGTGGTGTATGTCAGGACGACTAAATCATGAATAGCAATGCTTTTATTTGTCTTTACAACAGACAGTTTAGCTCATACCACCATGTTTGATATACCAGTTCTCCCAATATTTTCATTGTTGTTGGTTTGTTTTGGATGCTCGAGATAAGCAGTGATTACTAGTTGCATGTACAGTTTGCTCAACACGATATGTACATTAATGGAATGGATACCAGCAATTACGCTTGGTGGCTTCAATTAACAGTGTGTTTGAATGGTAAATGAAATTATTTTTTGCAGGTCCAGGACGCACGAGAAGTATGCTGAAAGATCTCGCAGAGAGAATGAAAGCTATTGAAGACAAATTTGGGCAGTTTATGCAACAGGCAGGGGTAAGGTAACAGTGGCCAAATGTGTATTTACGTACGTAGAAGAACTGTTTTAAAAATAAATAAAAACATCGAGACAATCAAGCAGAATAAGAGATGAAATTTGTTGACATTACACAGTCTACACTTTCGATTGGTAACGACAAATTTTAATCGCAAGTGTATGTCTATGGTTTATACTAAAGAAAGGAAAGGATAGTTTTTTGTTTACCGACATCCCAGAACATTGTTTATTCAGCGGCTATTAGATGTCTGTCATACGATATTATGTGATTCGTGGTCTTTAGAGGAAACCAGCTACCGCCATATAGACTACTATTTCCGATTAGCAGCAAGGGATATTTTATACGCGCTTTCCCACAGACAGGACAGCACACACTACAACCTTTGATAAACCAGTTGTGGACCACTGTTCGGTGCAAGTGGTATACACTTACCCACTATGCCTTGCGGAGCATTCACTCTGAGTTGGAGCCGGTATAGATATTAAAAATCGCATGCCTCGACTTAGATTTGATCTCTGTACCTATCAGCCGTGAGAGTGACACCGTAAACACTTCGCCAAGGAAGGAAACTATGTTTTATTGACTCGCACACATTGACAGTGTGTAATCACTGGTCAGAACAGAAAAAAGAAAATACACTAACAGGCACTGTGCCTATCTCAAGACATGAACCTGTACATGTGAGTTACTAGCAACACTATCATTATCAGAAACATACGATATCGGCCAAAATAGATATTCTAAACAGGAATATTAAGTAATTGCAGTGGGAAAGAGCGTATTGGTACGAATGAATATAAATAATTGTTTTGTGACAGAAGTCATCAGATTTCAATTACTGATGCGCATATTTAAAAACTGTTCAATACAAATCAAACAAATTCAAATTATATTTAAAGAAAAACACTGAATATTGTTTTTAACATTCACATACTTGTAATGGATGGAACTAATGTACATTTTTAAAATGTTCTTTATAATTATGTTCTTCCTTTAAGGATAGATGGAAATAGAAATTATATAAAATAAAATAAATCAGGCGCGTAGGAACGACGCCGTGGGGGTGGTGTGGGGAGAGCACTGACGGATTGGGTACAAACTCTATATCAGATTGTGGTTACAATCGCAAATATTAATATGCAAAAAATGAAAAGAAAAAAAGGCTCACACGTGGAGGGGGCCCGTACCCCCACTGCCCTCGGTTCCTACGGGCCTCTAAATTCCACCCGAACCAGAACTAAAGAAACTAATGCTCTTGGTTTAATCAGAGAAGTACGCTATCTTTGATATAAGCGTATATCAAAGAGCCCATGCTGCTAATCAGAAAGGGTAGCATATGTGTTGATAGAGCTGGTTTTCTGATTACTGTATGTTTGATGTGTAATAGCCGCTGAAAAAAACACTGTATTGGGATGTCGATCAAAAAAACAAAAACAATCCTTTCCTTTTACTCATTCTTTTTAAAAGCTATATATACACTGTATATTATATTTACATATTTATATTTCAGATACATGGAAAGATCAGGAAAGGAAATGGAAAGCCTGGTGAGGCCATTATCAAAGCAGCTTCAGAGGAGGGCGCGTGCATGATTGTGACTGGAACACGCGGCCACGGCAAGATCAAGAGAGCATTCCTAGGAAGTGTCAGTGACTATGTTGTACACCACGCGTCCGTGCCCGTCATAATCTGCCGATCCAAGGCGTGACACGGCTTACGGACAAGTAACCACTATCTAGCGTGCACAATGGAAATCTCACACAGACACAAACATGACACATGTGCTGGAACAATAACCATAACGTTCTTACGATGATATCAGACATGAGCAAATAGTTAAAAATTCGTGCCTCAAGTTATACACACATTTCTGTTAGCGTGTAGTAGTTGTCCCAAAACATAGTCCCAATCCTTGGTTTAGAAGTTAATAGCCAAGGCCATAAGCGTATGAGATGTGGGGGTAGGGGTGGGGGAGGGGGGTAGAGGGGAGGCACTTGCTGATCCCACTCTAAAAATTGGAGCAGGTTTCTTATTCGGGCAAAAATTAAGGTGGCATTTGGTCAAAATAAGCTGGCCAGATATAATGTTCCATCAATGTACTCACAAGTAATAATACATATAAAAGCGGGCATTCGTGTTATTAACCTGTCCCGCCAATGTAGGCTACAGCTTTATTGACATCGTCCCTTAAATTCGGGCAAAAATCGACCTCTCCCCACCAAAAAAAAGGGAACTCGTACGCGTATGGCCAAGGCCAATGAAATGGTATTGCCGGTGTGGTTAACTTACGCTTTCCATAATAATGTGAACGATGTTGTTATCAACGCATTCAGAATATTGCTTCATATAGTAAAGTTAAATGGTTGTAAACAGTAAATTCACTTTGTAATTATCATCATCAACTTTGAGTTTACATAATCAGCATATTTGAAAGCAAATGATTTAAAAGCATTATGTAATTCAAGTTATTATTTTTTTAAATCACTTTCTATAATTTAGTCACCCAGGCCTTATGTGAAACATGTATTGTCTCTGTTATCCATTAAAGCTAATGAAATTATGTATATAAACTAAACATATTTTCTTGGCAATATTTAATTATTACATATGATGAATTTTAAATATCACCTTCTATTGGTCTTTTAAAGAATTTAGTCCCCGATTTTCAGCCAAAAATTTGTATTGTCTCTGTTATCCATTAAAACAAATCAAATAAAACATATTTTCTTGGTAATATGTTTGTAACAAAAATAAGAAACGTGTTTTTGTGTTTTTTTAAATAAGAAAGCAAACTATTAAATATATTTTAATTCTTAAAATGATCTATAAAGTTATACTTTAATCTAAATGACATGAAACAGAATAGTTATAATTAGTGTGAAGTGTGCTATATATTTGACGTCAATAACTTAAAACCTAGTCCCTTTAATAATGACGTTTATCTCATAATATTGATTTCAAAAACTAAAAATGTTTCGGAAATAGTATAAAATGTATATTATGTAAAGCAATATGCAATTATCAGTTTTGATGTAACAAAACAACAGTTATTTTTTATAAATTATCTGTATTTTGGAAGTCTGTGGTTAGAAGTTCTGTGCAGCAGAACTCAGTCATGTAAATTTAAGGACAAACTAACTGATAATGAATTATTATTCATAAATGTTTATTTCCCTTATTATTCATACTAAACAGAGCAATAAATAATGTGCGTGATCGCGTGTGCTGTGAAAATATCGTTATGCCAGTATTGTGAGGTCATGCTTATGTAGACAGTTCTGCTGTTTGGAGAAATATAGATCCTCAGGTATTCTTTGCCCGTTATTGGAAACCATTAATTATTGTGTTTATCGTCTTGTAACACACGTCTGCTTGGCCTCTGTCGCTATTAAAGGTGTTTCACATTACTGTAGAGACGCTATGTTTCATTTGATTTGTAATGTTCATCCTTCAAATATATGTTGGTTTTATCTCGATCCTTTACATCAGTTTCCTATCCTGCCTTGTTTGTTAAATGGTTGCCTTGTAATCACAATAACTCATCACTATAACCGGTGAGGCTGGCAATATTTTGTCTCACCTTGTGTCATCATTAATCCCTCATAGAGTCATATGTATGGCTTTAGCAGGTCTAGAACTTATAAAATAAAAGTTTGGATTTTTTTAGTGTCCAGACTAGGGCTGAGAATAACTTGCAAATTCCGTGCTTATAAAATAATTTGAATAAAATTTCAGTTCCTGTATGTAATTTATCACTATAACATCTTCAGACTTTGTGGAAGTTTATAGATTACAGTTTTATAATCTTGAGCCAAGATACCTGTTTAAGCCTTATCTACTCTAGATTCTGTTTCGGTTTATGTTCTTGTTGATTTTATTTTATGTTTTGTTTGTATACAGTTACCACCACAACACGAGCACATACGTGTACTGGCACACGATCTGAACAAAGTTTCCTTCTTGATGTTCATTCTTTCTGAAAGAAGATATATCATGGAAGTTTCACTGTTCATGGTATACCACATAATTAGGCTTTCCCTTGGATATATCTGACACAATGAAATAACACTAGTGCCATATGAAAACCACAATTACTTAAGACTTTTCTTGCGTTCAGAACAAGCTAGCCTTCGCGGTCTCTACGTAGCAATTTCACTGGTTCCAAACCTTCTCATTAGCTTTAACAAGAAGCGTAAAAACTAGTCTAGCTTGCAATTTCGTCCTGAATGTAGCCTTGACCAAGAAAAAAGTCTTCGGCCGTTAAGTATTGAATATAAGACATCTACCTGACTCAGAGCGGATACATGGAATCGAACTCGACTCATCAGCATGCCTGGTACGACTATTTTCTCCCATCCGTATATTTATGTAATCGATATAACGCACCGATTCACTTCTAAACCAGTGTATTGCTGATATGAAAATATTAATATTTGAGTAAAATCATTTTATCTGGCTTATTATCTTATTTTCACATTGCAGTTTCTTGGAATAATGTCAGAAATAAAAGATAATATATTATGGGACATTATATATGAGGTAGTGAAACATGGGATAACGATAAACTTAGTATGTGGTCAAATGGTGTAAATAATTTGTAATTTGTTTAGTACATTGATAAATATATACAAAACAGATCTTGGGATACTTAATAATATGCTATAAAAAGTACAAAACATTACAGGGATATCGCTAAACGGTCCTTTAATTCTACGAATGGTAACCTTATAATTATATATATATATATTTGATGCTAGATTAGAACTGTTTCATGTATGTAATTTTAGCATCCATAAAATTTCAGTGCAGATGTTTTTGTTGTTCTTATTAAAGTTGTTGTAATTGACACTATCTAGGTTTTGTATTATTTTGTTAATTAAAAATAAACTTTTGATGGAGTTCAGTTTGCATATTAAAATAAAATATGCCATAAACGAGTTTTACAACAAAAGGAAACTGTCAATAGCATCTGTATAGGACATAGATCTACAAAGCGATTGATGAAAGGATAAGAAGAGCGCGTCATAGGTATGAAACATACAAGGGAAACATATTTAAATGATTCATTTATATTGCAGTGATTACAGTTTTAAGTACACTTTGATTCACGTTTCTGTCCACATTACATTTTCTTGTCCACTGAACAGGGTTATCCAGCTTTTACCCGGTGCTAGAAAAATCTGTCTCAATGGACCCATATGCAGTTTGGGCTATTTTCCGTTCCAACCAGTGGTCCACCACTGGTTTATCAAAGGCCGTGGTATGTGCTGTCCTGTCTATGGGAAAGAGTAGCCAATGTGGCGGCAGCGGGTTTCCTCTAAATATATGTCAGAATTACCATATGATTGACGTCCAATAGCCACTGATAAGATTAAAAATCAATGTGCTCTAGAGGCGTCGTTAAATAAAATAAACTTTACTTTGAAACAGATGTTTCTGATAACTGCTGCATTTCCATTCATCTTTTTCCATTCTTGATTGATTAATTATTTACATCAATAAGGTGAAGGCCGATGCATTGAAAGCCGAATTGTGATTTTCTCATGATGCAAAGCATCCAATCAAAAACTTTTCTCAACCCAGGTTTTTATTTGTCAGGGTTCCCATGGACTCAAGTGACCGCCTGATGTAAGGATGCAACTGCTGGAATAATGGTCATTCTCCCATAACCATATGACCCTCTCTATGTCCCTGTATGCCTATACCTTAACAAGTTCACATGACATTTTACTGTTGTATATCTAAAAGAGACTCCTGCATTTTCTGCTTCATGACAGATGTCATTTGAGCTCATCCCAGTTATTTTTCAGGATTCAGATCTGGTGAATATACTGGATAAAGCAAGACATTCTAACTTGTTTCAACAAGCCATGCAGAAACACACGAAAACCTACACATTGACTCACGCATGAATAAAATATTAGTGAGAATATCATGGATTTATTATTTTCACAGTATTTTAACGAAATGTATTTGTAATGAATAAATCTGCCCTTTTGTAGCAAAACCTGACAAGTCGAGATTTGAGCCAGTTTTTGTATTCGGTTATTCCACTGATTTTATTTAATGTATACTCATCAATTAATGTGTATAATATATGGTATCTTTATCCATAAGCGTACGAGACAGGGTTGGGGTGTGGGGAGCAAGTTTCTTATTCAGTCAAGAAGGTGGCATTTTCTTTTTTTTTAATTTAATTCAGCTAAAAATCAACCTGCTGACCCTACAAAAATGGGAACCCATATGTCTTTGTCTTTATCCCATGCTCATTTAGTTTTTTTGATCACACAAACTTATTTAAAATGAGTAACTAGATTTTAACAAAACAACGAACCTCAGCTGGTACCTGGTAGCCAAGAATAACCATGTCATGAGGTAGTTTTCGATTTATTGTAGTTACTGGTGGGTGTAACCTGGAAGTAAATTAAAGGTGCAGTTTCACAGTTTCATATGAAACTTTAACTCCATTTTTTTACAGACCAATTAATAAGCTATTATTTAACAGACATTATACCATTTTTTTTCTACATGTATTAAATTTTTAAAAACCTTCAGGTACACGAGCCATACTCTGTAGAATCAGGCCTACCACTCTTAAGGCACACTTTTAAGTATTTCCGTATCCAATTATTTACCTGCCAGAATATTTTTACTTTAATTGACAATAACATCAATTTTTTTATATATATTTTTTTTTATGAGGACTGCCACCTTATGCAACTATGCGACAGCTCCTTTAATACCAAATTCTTTATAAATAACGATTATCGATAGGTACAGAAAAGAGGGGAAACATTGTATCAGGGCCAGCACAGCTGGGGGGGGCAAAGGGGGACCCTTTTTTGGTGACAATATTTATATTTATTGAGTACGTTGCAGGCTCCCTTTAAATGACTGATGGTGCCCCTATTCAGTCTTGCCCCTGCCTCAATATTTAAGATTGCACCAACCCTGTGTATATATATATCCACTATATATGTGTGTGTATATATATATCCACTATATATGTGTGTGTGTATATATATATATTCCACTATCTCCCCATCAGATAGGGAGAGAGGTCCCCTGCTCTATCCTCTACCTACACCATGCAGTAGGTACAGACATAACATGGATTACAAAATAATGAACACAGAAGACAGCTTGCCTGAGTGCTTCACGCACAACTGCTTTCAAATAGTGTAGTCTTTTTATGTGTTCGTAAGATGGTTGCTGTTTTCGTGGAATGACGTCATTCAGCTCTGTCAGCAGCTTCTCCTGGACGTGTCTGTGACGTGCCAACTCGTACAGAATCCACAGAACGACGTTTGACGTCTTCAGTGGACATAGGATTCAAAGTGAAAGTAAAAGAAGAATCACGTGGACATGCATGTTTACGCATTTGCCTGATTTTGTGATAGGTTATGGTATATTTTTCAATGAGGGTATGGTGGAATCATTTCGATTCCAACGACAACTAATATTACAATGGTTAAAAAAGGCTAAAATAGTTTTTAAAAATAATAATAATTTTTAAAAATAAAATAATTAAATATATTAATTTTTTTTTTTTTTTAGTAACAGAGGTAAATCACTTTTAAAAAGTTATATACCGGTAATAACTTTAAAATGGTTATATTTCATATATTTATGTAATATATTAAGGCTAAAAAGGAATGAATATATAATTTATTATTATTGTTGTTGTTAAAAGGAACGAATATATATAATTTATTGTTGTTGTTGCTGTTCTTATTGTTGTTTTTTAATTAATATTATATTATTTTACTTTGAAAATGAGTATTAATCAGTATTACGGTATCTACAGCTGCCATCATAGTCTCTGTAATACTGGATACAATCTCGTTCTCCGTGAGCTGGTTCTGGGCCAGGATGTGGAATAAAATCCCTTCTTTCTGAGATGATTTCGTCTCTAACAAACACTTCCGTGCTGAAAGTATTGAAGTGTTCACCAATAATCAAACAAGATTACTTCAACATCAATCTCCACTCCTCCCATCCACTCTCACCTTCCCTCTCATCTACTCTCCTCCCTTCATTTCTCTTCCACTCAAGGGAGACACTTCAGTGCTGCAAGTATTAAATTATTCGCCAATAATGATATTAGATTCATTCTAAATTACTCTACTCTCCACTTCACTCCTCCCCTCTTCTCACATCCCCTCTCATCCACTATTCTTACTTCATCTCTCCACTCCTACACACAGAGACGTTTTCATCTCCCACACACATTTTCGTGCTGAAAGTATTAATCAATTTAGAAGAGAAGGGGGCGGAGGGTGGGGTGTACTGACAGATCGGATACAAACGGGGGAGCTCTATATCAGATTTTGGTTAAAATGGCAAACATTAACGTAAAAAATAAGGCTAACAAGTGGCGAGGGGTACATGTGCCCCCTGTACTCCCTTCCGGTTCCTACTGCCATGCATTTGATACACTAGTCTAGGGACATTGGTTTGGCTGGTAATAAACCCAATCGGAGAATGCGTCTACCCGGAGGGGGGGGGGGGTGTTCGATCTTACGACCAAAGAATCTTAGGCGAACATTCTATCAACTTCCTGTGTTGGAGAAGACAGTGAAAAACAAACAAGTATATTTCAAACACTACTTACCCATGATAAAAAATGTGTCCCAACAATCAATGAACTTGTTCCACACGAAGGGCAAACAATATCTGATAAATTTAGGTTGAAATGGCAACATTTTCATAGTCAAATCGAACATGATGGAAACTGAATGCACAAATTTCTTGGACAACCCATCACTGGTGCCATCAATGCAACCCAACCTTTTCTGATACAGTAGCACAGCAATAGCTGAAATATAAGTTAAACTGCATTAAACGATGATTTAAAGTCACTAATTTGTTATAATTGTTATTTAAAGACTCACCTAGCAGATTTGTAAGGATTCCTTAAGTCCCACATTGAAATCATGATTCTAAGGAAATAATCTGATTAGTGAGGATTTCAGTGAGTCCATAAGTCAAGGTCTTACCTAGCTGTTCTGTATGGATTTCTTATAGTCTCAGATTAAAATCACTAGTCAAACACTCATCTGGCTGCTTTGTGAAAATTCACACTAGTCTTGAACTAAAATAATGATCCAGGGACTCATCTAACTACTTTGAGAGGTTTCCTGTGAGTCTCAGACTAAAATAATGAGTCAATAACTCATCTAGCTGCTTTGTGAAAATTTCAGCGAGTCTTTGATTAAAATAGTGTTGTGAGGGTACCGTGAATCTCAAATTAAAATCACAAATCAGTTACGTCGTGATCTGTAGACGTTCAGAAATTAAAACTGGCAAACTTCACACAAGAAGTTTATTCACGCAGACGTACAAGTATACCGACAAATGTTTTAGACTGATTTTTAGATACTTGATGCGCCGCGAACTAGCGAACGTTATAATATTATTGCAACAGCTGTAACCGGTCTAAACTAAAAATATTGACACTGAGGACAGCTAAATTATCTGCTGCTATTTCATCTTTAGGAATATAATTATGCTGACATAATATTGGATTGCCTATAATT
>JAULBS010109983.1:0-15176 GCA_032355785.1 Symmetromphalus regularis | reverse complement strand
TTACTTGATTCTAACAATAAGTTTTATGTATTTTCTCACTCTCAGTCTCTAAGCTACCAAAAATTTAATAACATTACTGGATTCTAACAATAAGTTTTATGTATTTTCTCACTCAGTCTCTAAGCTATCAAAAATTTAATAACATTACTGGATTCTAACAATAAGTTTTATGTATTTTCTCACTCTCGGTCTATAAACCATCAAAAATTTAATAACATTACTGGATTCTAACAATAAGTTTTATGTATTTTCTCACTCAGTCTCTAAACCATCAAAAATTTAATAACATTACTTGATTCTAACAATAAGTTTTATGTATTTTCTCACTCAGTCTCTAAGCTATCAAAAATTTAATAACATTACTTGATTCTAACAATAAGTTTTATGTATTTTCTCACTCTCAGTCTCTAAGCTACCAAAAATTTAATAACATTACAGGATTCTAACAATAAGTTTTATGTATTTTCTCACTCTCAGTCTCTAAGCTATCAAAAATTTAATAACATTACAGGATTCTAACAATAAGTTTTATGTATTTTCTCACTCTCAGTCTCTAAACCATCAAAAATTTAATAACATTCACTGTCTAAACACTTAGTTGTGATGGACTTATCGGGTGATGGATGATGTTTACCAATGACATATTACAAAGGTTTTTTAAGATAGCTTTTGTGGAGGTACAGTAATGGTGACATGATTTTTAACACGAATTTGTATGCTATGCTGATGTCATGTATTTTTTTCCCTTAAGGAATTTCGACCGTTTGAACTTCTTCGTAGCGGAGCAGATCGAGCTGACTATTTGTTGATAAAGGAAGCAAAGATTATTGCCATGACGTGTACACACGCTGCGTTGAAGAGGCGCGATCTTGTCACTGTAGGATTTAAGGTAATACACTCCTCCACAAACCTCAAAATGAGAGGCATTCTAGTTGAGAGATGTTGCAAAATTGATATGCAACAGCATTTTATAATTATGGGGTATTTCTTATTATTTGTTTAAAATTGCTGTCGCATGATGATTTTGAGGTCTGCATCAAAATGCAGTGAAGTGATAGAGCCCAAAACAACACTGAGAAACCACGTTTTTTAAAACTTGGAATGTGAAATAAAAATGTAAAATTATAACTGATCCATGTATAAAACAGACAATGATTTACTATCAGTGTTATCAAAACACCATTTCATTTGCTTAATATTAAATCTTAAATAATTTACAGTTAAACTAAAATCTCTTTAAAATTTTGAAAATATAAAATGTAAACTGAATAAATGTCTAAAACAGACAATGATTTACACTACTTAATGTTCATGTAACACCATTTCATTTTCTTAAACCTTAAATAGTTTATACTAAAGGCTTGTTTTGTTTCCAGTTTGACAATATTTTGATGGAAGAAGCTGCTCAGATCCTGGAAATTGAAACATTCATTCCACTGTTATTGCAGGTTAGTAGAAACAGTTTTGTGAGATAAACATTTTGTTTAAGCATCACTTATTCATTATCAAATGTCTATACCAGCTCCAACCCAAAGGATTTGTTTAATGACACCCGAGCACATTGGTTACCTGTTGGTTATTAAAGTGCTACACTCTTGGTATTTGTCACATAGGGCTCACAGAATAAAACCTGCTTTTGTCACTTTGGCGACATTATCCAGTTAGCTGCGAGGAGGCTTTCGTATGCACCTTCCTACAGACGTGACACAAATACCACTATTAAACAAGTTGTGAACCAGTTACTGGAATGAGAAATAGCCCAAAGAATCTGCTGAACTAGATCAATCTAAATAAAAAATGTACCTGAAGTGAATTTAGCAAGAGGGAGACTTGAATTTCAAAATAACTAATCATCTAAAAGATACACAAAATTCCCTTCAAATTTCCTGTGTTCAGTTGTTGGTGTTAATTAAAAAATTAAAAATATTTTTCTCTTTTACGGACTTTACATAAAATATCAGTAAGATATCCTCTATGGTATCAGGGTTTCTAGAATATAGTAGCCTGACACCAGTGGTTAGTAGTTTTTGCAATCGGGCTACTAAATAATCACTTTACAATAGCCCTACGGCTAGAGAAATTAAATTTTTTTTTTTTACGAAAACTCTGCAACCAAACAATGATAATAATTTTTAAAATGTGTGGTATTAATATTGACAAGATACATTTTCCTACTCTTTCGTAATTCATTCGTAATACAATACGCTATGTTCAGTATTGGAAAGTGCTCGATATGCCTTTTTCGATAGATAATGTCCGACTATTATTAGCCTGGGACATGTCATATAACTTGCAAGTGTAATTTGCAAAAAAAACCTCCATCGTAACATCACGAAGAGAGCTGAATGGCTTCCGGTCAAAACAAATTAAACTTTTTTGTTCATTTATCGTTAAAAATAGAATTATTATAAATAATTAATGTATCCATTGTTATGTTACATTGAAGGTAATAATTATTTAACTTTAGGTTATCAGGTTTTAATCTTACTCTGACTGAGTCAGTCATCCGTGAAGTCTGAGACAATCGGATCGCACAATTTTTGTAAATAAACTTGTAGGTTTCTATCTGATAGATCTTTTGTTTTTGAAAATGGTGACACTAATCTTACAATGAATCAGAGTGCCGACACATGTATTTTTTGTAATGGATTTTTTTTTAAATCCTGCTAAATGTAGCTAATCAATCCAATCATCCATTTGTTTATTTTTAGAAGATAGAGCTAGTGAATTTTTATGTCGGGCTAGTGAATTTTGAAAACACTGGTCTTGACAGCTAGTGGATGTAAAAAAATTCTAGAAACCCTGGGTATGTGTTTCAGGGTTGATCACATACATGCAACTGTTCCTGAGAATCTTAAATTTACCCCCCCCAAAATACATGTAACCAACTGAATGTTTTGGTGAACTTATTTTCAGAATCCTGAGGATGGCAACAATCGGTTGAAGCGGTGGATCATGATTGGTGATCATCATCAGTTGCCCCCGGTGATCAAGAATATGGCGTTTCAGAAATTCTCCAACATGGAACAGTCGTTATTCACGCGCTTCGTTCGACTCGGTGTTCCCACCATTGACCTCGACGCTCAGGGCAGAGCTCGGGCTAGGTAACTGAGTTATATAACAGTGGTATTTAACATTCTTACAACCAGGTACATAGTTGTTTGTCTGAGATGAGATTTGTTTTCTGGATTGGCATTAAATGGATGAATGTTTAACTTAATTTCAGTAGGCTTGATAATGTGCTAGAATTTCTGAATCCAGATAACACCATAATTAGTGAATGTGCATGGATGTTATTAAATATTTGAGGAAATTTATGAAATTGCGATTTAAACAAAAGTGTAATTGGTTCACAAAATATAAACAAATATCGTAGTCTTTGATTTGTTTTGTTTAACAACACTGCTAGAGCACATTGATTTATCAGTCATTGGCTATTGGATGTCAAAACTTTGGAAATTTTGATACATTGTCAGAAGTGTAAGACAACCTCAAACGTGTTTTAAACCATTGTTTTCAACTTGAGAGCCCAATGTTCTACGACTGGGCCACAGACGCTCATGAAATACCAGTGTCTTCTGTAAACATTATATTAAAAAAATATCTTTTCTTAATAATGCTTTGAATAACTGAATCTATTCTGGCTGAATATGTTCTGAATAACCCTACTGTTATTAAAATGTGTTTAAACCTATCTTTACAGTCTTGCCAGTCTTTACAACTGGCGATACAAAAAACTTGGAAGTTTGCCTCATGTTCTGAACCGTCCTGAATTCAAACTGACAAATGCTGGATTCCTTTATGACTACCAGCTAATAGATGTGCAGGACTTCAATGGAGTGGGCGAGTCAGAACCGAATCCATACTTCTACCAGGTGAGATAATCCACACCGTTGTGAAAGAAAACCCTTTAAGAATCATAATATTACAAACCATTATAGTAGCCCTTGAAATTAGCAAATTAACTAGTAGTCGTAAACTGTTTTATCATAGGTCATGGTATGTATTGTCCTGTCTGTGGGAATGTTCATATAAAAGATGACTTTTCCAATTATAAAAAAATCTCCAGATGTAGTTATAAAACTAAATTATTTCCACAGAAACATTCTTAAAAATAACAATTCATAAAAATACTCTACATTATAAAACATTAAAAGGACCCAATCAAATTCAAGTTCCTACTTGGACTACCCTTACATATTTAACTGAGTATGTGTATTGATTTCAGAATTTAGCTGAGGCCGAGTATGTGGTGGCGACGTTCATGTATATGCGATTGATTGGGTACCCTGCAGAGAAGATATCAATTCTGACAACTTACAATGGACAGAAACATTTGATTCGTGACGTCATATATCAGAGATGTGGAGCTAATCCATTCATTGGACGACCAAACAAGGTATGGATATTGAACACATTTTTACGAATTACAAGACGTGGAGGTCATTGACATTTTGCAGTTTGTGCAAACCGTATTTGGGACAGTTGGTAGGGTGGGAGAGGAGGAGAGGGCAGGGGGGTGCAGATTATGGCCAGCATACAAATGTATAGTAATAATTAAAATGTTGATTCACATCCCTTCTAAAATAGACATTTTAAGTGTATGAATTGGAAACTGAAAAGTTGCACATTATATACAAAGAGGAAAACATTAAAAAAATATGAACAACTTAACTCACATTGATTGACATGTTTGCAAGCTGTCTCAAGTTAAAACTTTCAGTCATATTTCTTTGTGAATAAAATAGAAAGTATATGGTGCTTTGGTTATAACAGCGAACCTCATCAGTGGACTTGTTCTCTGATTATTTTTTCACCATCCCTACCTGTGCTCCATGTTTGGTATGCTATTCTGTCTGTGGGAAATATAAAAAGATCCCTTGCTAATAGTGGATAGTTTTTGTTGATTTTAGTTAAAAATGGATCTCTTATGTTCATGCTATCATGTTTTGATTTAGTTTCTTAATATATATAAAGAAATGTTCTGTGATGTCTTGTTACAGGTGACGACAGTCGACAGGTACCAGGGTCAGCAGAATGACTACATTCTCCTCTCCCT
This sequence comes from Symmetromphalus regularis, assembly GCA_032355785.1. Classification (NCBI taxonomy): domain Eukaryota; kingdom Metazoa; phylum Mollusca; class Gastropoda; order Neomphalida; family Neomphalidae; genus Symmetromphalus; species Symmetromphalus regularis. The sequence continues at coordinate 10,117 of JAULBS010109983.1, read as the reverse complement.
CGTACGAACAAAGACAGTCGGACATCTCAGGTATGCTTGTCTGTTAATCATTATTACCCCAGCTGTTACTCAGTCTCTTAATATTGTAAATTTTATCATAATTTCTAAATAAACCTATCATTTCATTGGGCACTGTAACCAATCAAACTTCTAGTTATAAGTGAGCCTCAGTGGTCCCATGGTAGAACGTCGGACTCTCAAGCTGAAGACAGTGGTCCAAATCCCGTCGGAATCTAGCTCACACTTTCACTTATCTTTCTCATCTATCACTCTCTGCCTGTCATTATCATGATCTTAATATAAAAATATTTCCAATTTCTCCTGCGATTTCAATCTTTCTTCCTTGTTCTGTCAGGTCCACCTTACTCTGTCTTCTGAGCTGTCCACCCTATCACATAATTGTCTCAAATCCTCCATGGGTGTATTCTCTGTGTGCTTCTGTACACCCACCCGGCTTCCTCGTCCTCTGCCGCCAATAAAGCTGGTCTGTCCCACGGCACTAACTAATGACCGCCGATAGTAAGGGTGCATAGTAGATGGTGGCAAGTGCCTCTTAATAATGCCAGAAGCAACCATTGAACCCTCCCCGAAGTGGCCAGACTAAGCCCACAGTAAAAGTTGCTGTAGAATGACGGGTGTGTGGCACGGATGTCCACAAGAGGCAGGCACTTGTCGCGGTTGGAGTGACAAGGACTGGGAAGTGGAGTTGGACGGCAAGATGTTGACAGACAGGGTTGCTGTAAGAAAGGGATGAAAGTAGTATATCAAAGGTGGAAAAGGAAAGGGGGCACAGGAAAAAAAAAAAAAAAAAACATTGCCAAAAAACATTAAAAAAAAAGTTTTATAAATTGTTTCTTTTGTATTTTGTTTTAACCTTATTTTAGCTAAAAATTATGTATTTAAAACATAATTTCAACGTAACTTTGAGGTAACCGATCAGGTAACCCACGGGTTACACAAATGTAATTGACGTAAGCGAACTAAGGGTTTCCTCAGTAAAAACCACGTGAACCGACTTCCGGTTACCTCATATTTCGAAATACTGTCCCCTGTATATACCTAAATGACATTTATTATGTGTTGAAAATATTTAATATATGTTGGAAATATTTAAAGAATGTCTCTTATTTCTTTTAGATTCATCGGGGTATGAGCAAAAAAGCATACATCCGCAAACTGTGTAGCGTATATTTTAGCGTAGCGTAAATACAAGCAGAGTACCAGTTTATTGTAAACACAGCTGCTAAAAAGAAGTTCCATGACTTCATTTTACGTTCATCGAAAAATGAACAAACCTCTTTGCTAATAGCTTAACCAATGAGACGCCTTTAAACAGTAAGAATTATAATAGAAATTTAATTATTTAATATATATATTTTAGAGATTTAATCAATAATTTATTTATTTAATAAATATTTGCTTCATATATTTTTTATTTATTATATAAACACATATATATAAATTAAATGTGCCGAAAAATGGGTTAAAATAGCTTAAATAATTTTTTTTTATATTTGGCACCCCATATCATGATATCTGCTTGCCTGACTTATGTTTAGTAATTAGTATGATAGTATCAAAATATGACTTTATCACGTCTTGGTAAGTAACCAAACTATTGCAGTATGTATTGCAATATGGTTTGCCGTATCGCAATAAGGTTTTGGTAGTACATATCGTTGCACCCCTAATCTTTTCAAATGTCTCGTAATTACTCCGTTAATTTATTTTTTATAGCTGTAATATCTGCAATATTTTAAATATTTAACAATTTCGAATAGATCGTCCACGTTCGTTTTGTGTACGTGACGTGATATTGTTCTGTTTCAATCATGCTTCATTTTATCAATCACATAAACCCTTAAACGTATACTCCCACGGACCCTTGACCTAATTAATTTCAGAACAAGGAATTAATTTTAAATATAAACATTTGACATAAATACTTCATTCAACAACTTACATAATTACCGCATCTCGCTTATTAGCAATATTTTAAAAATAATAATGAATTATGCTCACTGACAAATAAATCATAAACTATAAACTCGACATGGAATTCTCTGCACCATGGTTCAGGTAAAACGTCTTGCGTGATGTAGAAGCGAGATCTAGTATCAGAAATGCATGTAAATTTCATTCGTAATTAATATTTACAACACAAAGACCCTTAATTTCCGTGGGGCTATGCCTTTAATGAACCCCAAAACATAAAACGAATAGCGGGGTGTCTTTCTGAGATCCATCTTAAAGAGTATATGTGGTAGTGTTGTTAAGGGGAGATATCAAAAATCCAAAACTGATCACGTTATTTAACATGAAACGACAAAACGTGTATACAGAAATCAGTAAACGAAACTAAAATTTTAAACAATGTTTTGAATTATGTTTACATTTTGTGCGAATATATTTTTAATCTTGAAATTACTCATTTTTATACATCTATCACGAAACTAAATATGTTAAAACTAAAATATGTTCAATGATGGAGCGGAGATATTGAAGTTATAAAACGAAATCTAACTGTGATATCAAGAAATCGTATTTTAGGATATCTCAATATTAAAAATCTCCTCTCCTGTCTAATTGAATAGGTGGATGCAGGGGTTTTAGAGGATTGTCTGCTGAAGCAGATACAATGCAGCGTGGTTAGATAATTTACCTCCCCCCTCCCCTCTCCTCCTTTTCGGCCACAATTTGGGTCTTTATACTGTTTTTGACCCCGCTTCTAAAATTTCTGTATTCGCTTCTGGGTATAAAGATCTTTTAAAATATATATTATTGGAGAAGAGTCTAAAGTTTACAAACTAATTAATTGGGGAAAAAATTAAACTAGTTACTGAAGGGATGACCAGACAAATAGGCCTTTGGCTAGCTAAAAATAACTATAATAAACTGCCCATTTCAAACTCAAACAACCATTATTAGATTTTTAAGATCACTCATTTCTGCTGAAAACTTTGTTGTTACAGACCTGATGATAAATGCCAGTTTTGTGCTAATTCAGGTCTGCTGTTGATCTCTGATCAGCTGTCATTACTTTCGGAACCTAACCATGTTTTAACCATGTCATTTGATTTATGTAATGCGCTTTGAGCATATATTAATATGGAGTTTAGGGTTATATAAATGAAATTATTATTATAATTCAAATTTCTTTCAGGAAAAAAAGTCAGAGCCTTTTGTTTCCTATTTTAGTAAAATAACTACTAAATAGGGTATGTTCAGCAAAAACTAAATTTGATTCTCCAGACTGAAGTGTGCGCCTTTTCTATTCAGATCACTAGTCAAAATATTCTTGTTACTGTATTGATGTTGATACCCTTCTCAAAGGTACTAAATTGCCCATTCTTAAATTCGTCGTTACAGATCAGGGGCGTAGGAACGAAATTCATATTGGGGCGGATGGGGTGGGGGCTGCTCCCGTTTCTGAACATAAGAATTTGCTGGTGAATAATTCAACAATGAATAAAAAAAAACATTTATGAGAATTAATGGGGGGGGGGGGGGCTGCAGCCACCCGGCTCCAACGCTCCTGCAGATGAAACGATTTTTCTCTTCTATGTTTATATCCCAACATCTTAACAAACAAGCGACCAAGTGAAAACGTATATGAAGTTGCTGCATCAAATTAAACAAAGCAGGTGGTGTAGGATACACGCACCTTTCGTGAACACTTGTATTATTTTCCATTCAAGGTACGCGGTTAAAAACTTAAACATTAGTGCCTAAGATATTTACGTTATTGTTCTATCAGTGTCGCTATATTGAGACGTGTTATATTTATTAATTTCTAAATAGCCGTAGAAAATTGCATAGATCGGCAGATTGGGGTGATTTCCTCTAAAATTCACTTTTTAAAATCAGTTTGAGTAAAATGCGCGAAAGGTAATCTCCAAAATTAACCATTTTATTTCAATGTACATTTATTGTAAAGTTGTAGACATACAGCTAGGATGTAAGTATTTTATTATTTAAATTTTATTTAATTTTATTACACACTGTAGTTATTAAAACAATTATCAAAAAGTACAAAATAATGAAAATCATATTTTTTGCTCCCATTTGTTTATTTTTTTAATGTAATTTTATGAAAATTCAATGGGAAAATAGGGTTTTACCCTGAATATTTTTTAAAATTATTATAAACGTTGACTCAAACCAAATTTATCCACATTTATTAATCAACCGCTATTAGTTATCAAACATGCAATGGAAACAACAGCAAGGGATTTTTATACGCGCTTTTCCACAAATAGTATAGTATATGCCGCTGGTTGAAACAAAAAATATCTCGAATGGGATCACTGAAGGGAATGGACCCGACAATCCATCCCACGGCACCTCAAGTATGCACTCTATCTCTTGATCTAGTGAAGTAACATTTTGGTAAATATACGTCACAGTGAACAACCAACTTTTACGTGATTAAATAATTTATTAAATAAAATTAAAATATAAACAAACTGCCTTATCCTCTGTCACTCTATCTACTACACACCTTAAACTCAAGTAGCACTAATACGTGTCGTTACCGGTAGCGTGTCGGTATAGTGTCGTCAAAATCCATTTCCTACGATTTTCATATCACTGCTGCGTTATCATGCACGTACAATCACAAAGGATTTTATTAATAGAACAAAATGATCCGTAGGACGTTTTTTAATTGGCATCAGATACTGATAAACCGGAAATGCTTTAACACGCATGTCAGTGATGGGTCGTCTGTCAACGAAGGTAATTTGGTAAACTGTTTTAGAAACAATGTAAAATTTATAGAATAAAGTTATGTGACATTCTAAAATATAAATTGTGTTTATGTCATAGATTATAGCAAAGCTTACAATTTAGGCGTAATTATAGAAGAAATATTTGTTTGTTACACTTATAATTGCATTCGTCTACGGTCTAGGGACCAGTACGTGTAGGTTATTTGTACACAGTGTTGTAGGCTATTTTTTTATAGACTGACCGAAAAGAAATACAGTGTTGTGTTTCTTTTCGGTCAGTCTATAAAAAAATAGTTAGTTCATAGATCGCTGCCTCAAAACATTTGTGACATATTGTGTATAGAAGTAACCATATGCTGCCACATAGCATACATTTTTCAAACAGTTATGTTTTAATTCAGTAGCTGATAATGAATAATAAAGGAATGTCTCCACAAGATAACATTACAATTTACATAAATAAATGGTAACGGTGAGCATAATAAATACAACAATATATATATATCCTCGAGTAATCAGTTTCCGGTCTATTAAGGGGGAAAAGCTTCTGTGCACGAACTGTTGTAATAGTACGATCATTGTAACAGAATAATATTTTACCTTGGTTGTGTTACTATTAAAATCAACCAACATATCTTTCAAATGTTATCTGTTTATATATTTAAAAAAAAGAAATCCCTCCTTTGTCGGATGTTGACATTTTAGGAATTGGTATCCGGGACCGGTCTATTTTTAGACAAGGTTACAATCTAGTTGTCGTACCATAAAACACATGTCACGTGACTTTCTAAATTTACGCAGATGACACGATGTCATGTTTGTGAGCTCTGCCAGTGACAATTGCTGCTTATTTTGGTATGTATTGATGTTGCATGATATTGAGTGAATCTACAAAGCCAAATAAGTGTTGTGTATCAGCTATCACTCAACCTTCTAAAAATGTGTTTTCTAATTTTGTTTTCTGAAAGTTAAGATTTGTATTTTTGTAACATAATTATTCTGATGTCATGGTTCACATGTGTGCAGATTCCTTGTAAACAAGCCGTTCAAAAATAGACCAAACCCAGATACAGCCTGGAAACTGATTATAAGTGATAATTAAATCAGACACTATATAGTAACACTATACAAGGAATGTGTCTAAACAAAACACAAACATTGATGGTTAGACTTTAAATAGTAGTCTTTTTTTTTTTGGTTTATACATGCATATTTGTGACTTGTCGATTACTTTAGTTTGTGTCAACTTAGTCGAAAAAGGACAACTGTTTTGGAAATAGCAAAAATGTTCTATTTTTCTTTTTCCATTACTTTGTTAAATAATAATTTAAAATATTACCCACTGAAACACATACTATGAAGTGGTGTAGCAGTTAATTACAAAACCCTGGAAATCACATACCTCCACTTGTAATTTCCTTGGAAATCACAACCCCCTTGGAAATCGAACCCCTCTAACCCTAACCCATATATGGACATGGGGGGTTTGCGAATTTCTAGGAAATCACAAGTGGGGGTTTGTGATTTACAGTGTGTGTGATTTCCTGCTACAATGAAAATGTTTTCATAATGAAATGAGTTAGGTAACTCTACCCATTTTAACATTTGCAACATCTCAGCCATTTCCAGTAAGATTCGTAACTCATTCCAATAGCTGGGAAATACTGAATTTCATGTACTGCTCCAGGTTCATTCAGAATGTTTTGGCCGATTAAAAATTGTTCATAAATGTTCCGAGGACATTTGAGTACAATGAACTTGAATTTAATTGCATTTTCATTAACAATATCATCCATGAAGGGATTTTACTTTAATAAATAAATGTTTGCAAATATGACACTGATGGAATGGAATGTAATGAAATAATATTATATTCAGCTTAAGATTAGCCTAGGTTTAGAGCCCATAAAAACATTTCTTATTGTGAGGGGTGAATATGAAATCTTTTCCAAAATACAAGTGTTCTGGATCTCTTTCCCCCATTACACTTCAGCAAACAGTTTAGTTTTTCCAATTATAATTTGGATTTTAGTAACTTTGAAAGTGCAGCCACACCAATATTAAAATTATTTTTAAGGTCTTTGGGCCATCCCCATCCAGAATTTCTCTAATAAACACCCCTGATGGTGGCATGTAGTTGCCCATATAAAAAAATAATTTCATAAAAAATTTACTTGCAACATTAGTAAGTGTAGTTGATCTATTAATAACCAGGGATTTTAGAGATATTATTTACAAAAATACAGGCCATGGCATTGGATTTCATGGCAACGATTATTGCCATTAGTGTGTCGGTACCGTGTATTCAAATTAACAAAACTGAATTGTCATTTCCAATGATTTTCATATCATTGCTGCATTATTTACCCATTTTTGACAGTTTCTGATGTGTTCTCATGATCCAAAAGCTCAGAACTGAAAAAGTGTTTCCCCATGAAATTTCAAATCCTATGGCCTGAAATACATGTATTTTGCTGTTGAAGCAAATTATTGAGACAAGTACTGTTTGACAACATGAAAACTATTGTTAATTTAAGATATTTCATATTGAAAAATAATAATGATTTCTTATAGTTGATAACATAAAATTTGTTAGGGTTTTTCTTCATTTTTTGTTTTAGTTTTTGCCATTGGTTAATTAAGACTTCTTTTCTAACACATTTGTTATGATGTAGAAAATACATGTACGTTATGCATTTGTTATGGTGAAGAAAATACAATTAAAGATTTTTTATTTTGCTTTCAGGAAATCCTGTTCAATCTTTTGAAATGTCTGGCTGTATTTTATAGTGTTTACTATGTTGTGGGTAGTTTGTGTTTTGCTGGTTTCAAGTAAGTAACACTATCTAAATACTAATAACAATTTACCCGAAATTTGTTTAAACCAGGTTGATTTTATATTCCCAGTTTGATTTATTATTATCGACAATAGTTGTGTATATTCTAATACCCTGTTAAAACAAGCACATTTGTTTTTGTACTGAAAAGATATTGGTCCAGTGCATTGAGAAGTCACTTCTATTAATTTCGTAATTTGTATTCTACAACAATATGACCTGCATAATCATTAAGCAGCTACAATGTATTTGAAAAGAATCCAAATTATTTAATATAGAGCAATATTACCTATACTAAGCAGCCACCTTTTTGTTACTGCTATAGCTATAGTCTATACACATTATGACATATGACAGACAGTTAAGATGAGTTATATTGGTTTACATAATACAGTGATAATACATTCTACAAATTTCTATTTTTATTTTACTTCCATCTGTTATTTATTAAGGTAACAAACACATATTTATTAATCTCTTGGTTTTTTTTAAAAACATACTTTCATTGTTATTTTAGTACAAAGTTCTTCAAGTATTGTTGTTAGATAAGAACTGTTTTATTTTTTCAGACTTCAGGTATTTGATGGCAAAATACCTTTTGACTTTCAGTCCTGGATAGACTTACGTTTGTGTTGTGTAGGATATACAAGTGAACAAATTGGTAAGTAGAAGGAAGGATTATACAGAAATTTTGGAAGGAGGGTGTTAAAAAATATATTTAAAATTTTGACATTTGAGAAGGTTAGTGTTACATATAATACAATTATAATGGGGAGCAAAATGGTGGTTGAAGATGGGTTTAATCTCCATACACCCCCCTCCCTCACCCCACCTCCCTTTCTGGGATCTGCTTCTGAAGTACATTATAAATTAATGATACAGGTGTGTTTGTTAGGATGTTAATAGCATCAATAAAGACAAATTATAATTTATTTGTGACATGCAAATACTATCCTATGGATTTTAAAGGGTAACGGGGTGACTTTAATACTCTAGTGCATGAATATGCATATATGTGGGTTTGTGGGAGTCCTGATATACTCTTGCATATGTAGTTGATTGTTGAAAACTTGCAGAAATCAAATAAAAGAAAAAAATTTCAGCATATTCCCAGTATTAAGGAAATTACACACATTTGCAGTCACGTACTAATGAAACTGCAAAACAGAAAATGTATTTCAAAGTGTGATGTAAATAATACTCTTTGGTTTAAATAATGTTATGAAAACAGACTGGTCAGTTTATATCTTACATTTTTTGCAAATTAATTTCAGATATGAACTTTAATAGACTGATTATCTTTCTAGAATATACATGTATGTTTTACCAATTTCATTTTGTTTTTCAGTAAACCTTATATCCATGCTAGCCACCTTCTCAATTTGTGGATTTGTGTATGCTTTTGTTGTCCCAAACTGGATTTGGGATTATGCAGTAACAATCACGTTAATTCATATTGCATTGTGTTGTTTAGGTAAGTTTTACCATTTGCAAAGGTTTTATGTTACTCTTTACATAAACAAACATTTCTTGGTAGGATCCTTATTTCTTTTAACTACTGTTGTAAATAAATTCTTGTAATGTGAGTGACAAAACTGGAATCATGAGTAACTGTCATAACAATTAAATGCATGGGCATTATTTTTTAGTCACATTCTACCAGAACTTTAAATCATGATAATCCAAAAGAATCTAGTGTTTTCAATCATAGCTTAATTAATTCAGAATTTAATGCCAGTAAATAATACAATTACTATGCAGGTATTTTATTTTCTAACAGATGTATCTATATATATCAGCTACATTAAAATATTTGTGAACAAAAAAAACCCAAGACCTTATGAAAAAAACAGTACATATTCAATTACAGGCCCATTTTGATTAACATAATTGAAACACGTTACAGAATTTTGTTCAGAAGTCTTTTTGAAAATATTTATTGATCATTTAAAGAAGGCAAGGTATTATGTTTTTAATAGACATTTGCTGCCCTCCATCTTTACCTCTTTCCAAATATTTTCAGTGGCAAAAAAAAAAATATATATATATTTCACAAGACGTTTTTTATGAAATCATTATTTTTAAAATTAAAGCAATGCCATTTTAGTGTTTTTTTCTTTTGTGTTTTAGTTATGTTAAATTTTCCTCTGAGCTGGTCTTGGTGGGTTTGTTTAGGTAAGTAAAAGTTCCATGAAGAGTAGATTGTTATATATTGTACACGTATGTAATATTTAATAAATGAGATTATTTGCATAGGCATCAGTAGGGCAATTCCACTGTCATGGGTGTGACCATCAGAGAGGTTTTATTGAATATACAATGAAAACCTTACAAAGTGGCTTTGGTTTTAAGATGTGATTAGAAACACTGACACCCAAATTATGAAATACAGTCACCATTATATTTGAAAGAGAATTAGTATAGTGACTAGCCAAAGTTTTACCCCTGTAATGGGTGTGACCTTAACTGTCAAACCCATTACAGGAGTAAAACATTGGCTGATGAATATAAGAGGCTTCTGATAAATATAATAATGACTGTACTTCATAA
>JAULBS010109972.1:2500-15177 GCA_032355785.1 Symmetromphalus regularis | reverse complement strand
ACACACACACACACACACACACACACACACACATACACACATAAACACACACACACACATACATACATACATACATACATACATACATACATAAACACATAAACACACACTCACACACACACATAAACTAAAATAACATTTGGGACGGATAACTACTAGTTATTTATGATGCGGTCATCTAGCATTACATTTGAATTAATCATGTTCTTGCATATGCCTTGCCTGTCCTGTAAAGAAAGGAATGTAAGTGGAATTCTCGTATAGCACATTACGAAGATATAAATGTGTTACACATTACAGAGATATAAATGTGTTACACAGTGTAGGAAACGCCAGTTTGAATGATTGAGTATTGTTAAAAGTGGTTCAGTATCTCGTCTCAACAAGCGTAGAAATGTAATGTTACAAATACTTCCTGGCATACATTGACCAGAGGCTTACGACCAATCGTATGATTTTTTTCACGCATGACGGAAATACATATGACCAATCAAGGATTTCTTTAGTGCAGTTCAAGGAATTTCTTATGCATATTTAGAAACAGTTCAGAATCCGAGAAAAATGTAGGCTACAACAGTAAAGTTTGTATTTTCATATATATATATAAAAAAAATATATATATGTCATTATATAAGATCATTTCCTATAAGTACACGTGTATGAATACATATATATTTATACCCCACTTCTGTCCTCGTTGTCATGGTTTCTTTTGTTTAAATTGTAGGTGTATTCACCGATACATCTACACTTTTCAGTTACAGGTGTAGGAATATCTTACACTACTCATTACACACAGACATTAAATTTGCATGCTTAACATTATATTACTGTAACGTCAATGTGACAACACATAGATATATATATATATATATACATAGAAATCAAAGACAAACTAAAATAAGTTGCCTCATGAAGACTTGAACTACAGTCTATCGACACAGTGAACCTACTGCGCTAATCAAACCCGTTCTGAATATTTTTGTAGCTGGAAAAACATTTCGTACCAATTTATTTCGCCCCACGAGGAGTTCCAATCTTGAAATATGAAATTTTTAAAGCCGCTTAAATTCCGTGGAACAATGCCTTTAATATTAATATTTTGGACAGAGCAATTGTTTGAAATAAATGGTAATATTTAGTGTTAGTGGTTATATGCAGAGACACGGTTATGAGATCGTTCATCAATTACTCAACTGACCTCAGATGAAACAAAAGTTTTATTTAACGACGCCTCTAGAGCACATTGCTTTTTATCTTATCATCGGCTATTGGACGTCAATCATATGGTCATTCTGACATATTTTTAGAGGAAACCAGCAGCTTTCCGATAAGCAGCAAGGAGTCTTTTCTATGCATCTACCACAGACAGGATAGCACATAGTACAGCCTTTGATAATCCATTTGTGGACTACTGGTTGGAACGGAAAATAGCCCAAACTGCAAATGAGTCCATTGAGAAGGATCGATCCGACGACCGACCGGTTCAGGTTAATTTTTACGTCTTTCCACTTGGAAAAAGTAAAAACCAAAAACAAAACCGAATCCCCCCTCCCTCCGAAAAAAAGGGGATCGGGTCCCCTTAAACCACCCTCTGGATCCGCTACTGGTCCATATGACCCCAGTAACCTCGTCTCCGCGAACAGATCCACAGTTCTGATTCGTCAATAGCTTTTTTTTATTAGATATACCCTTGCGCGGAAAAACATAATTTCACCGCGGCGTCTTTTCCCGTATAATTTGCCGAGCGCTTTGAATTTCCTAGCTTTACGCTCTATATTGAAGCATTAATCGCAACCCCGTTGACTTGCTGGGGATATAAGATTGTCCAATGTCTTATCGATGAAAAGAAAACATCCCATTCTCGGCTGGATGTCTGTAGGGTACAAACAGCCGCCCACACCCTGAATGCGAAACCAACCCGGGGTGCAAACACCCGAGTATTCGTCGCTAGAATTAATTACAGCCAACAAAAACGAGCGCAGAAAAAAGGGGAAGAAGTCAATGGCCGCAACTATCTCCCGTTGTGTTCCTTTTATGGTTTCTTGTGTCACGTACTACAGTATATCATCGCCAAACGTTTCTACATCATTTTACTGAAGGGTTTATATATCATAAAGGGCTGCTATAGAACAGATGCAGACCTTATTTTTCCTGAAAAAGCGGTTTAAAGCGGTATCAACTTTTATAAAATATTAAATTTATTGGGTCTACATTTGAAGAGTTTCATCGCCAAAGTTTCTACACCATTTTACAAAAGGGTTTATATATCATAAAGAGCTGCTAGAGTGCAGATGCGCAACTTATTCAGATTTTGTGAAATATTAAATTTATTGCGTCTACAATTCTGTTGATATGTGCATTCAATAGGGGTACACCCAATAGCCGAAGTTTATATTTTGTGCTGGGGGGTCATTAAACAAACAATCAATAAGGGTGCAACGATACGACCAAAACCGTATTGCGATAAATTGCCATACGGCAAACCAATATTGCAATACGTACTGCAATACAGTTTGATTAATTACAAAGATGTGATAAAATCATATTTTGATACTATCGTACTAATTACTAAACATATCTCAGGCAGACTGATCTGTACCAATTTCTGATAAAAAAAGAATATATAGATACAGTAGATGTATATGTGTTTTAATAAAGTTAAACTTTTATTTTTATAACTTACAATCATAGTCATAGGTTTTGTAGATGGATACTCATTAGGTAGATATATCGCGATACACGAAACCATATCGCGATATATATTGCACTCGGCATGTATTGCAATATACCTATACTATTATTATATGGTTGCTCTTCAAGCATTCAACCATAAAATTATTCTCCCAAGTAGCTGATATTTATTTTTTGTGTTGGGGGTGTCGGGGATCGTTAAACAAATACTCAAATATCTGAATAAGGTTTGAAGACTTTTGCAAATAATAATCCTAATAATTTCCAAATATCTGTGTAATAAACTAATTTTGGATACTTATGTATTATATCGTTTGAATAATTGTTTAATATTATAAAATGTATTATTATTGCACACTTGTTTTCAACATTATTTTCTAATACTTAGTCTTACAACAATGTAACTACCTGACCTAATGCAAAACAACGCTGTTTTACATGGTGTCACATTTATCATAATTAAATCAACGATGAGGTACGCACTTGACAGAAAAGCCGACTGGCCTGCAGGTGCAAATGCACCGTGGACTGGACTTCATTACGCCTCGACATGCTGTCATATTTGACACGGCATGCCACGAAATGTATATCACACTTGAAATCGACTTGATACTGATCAATTTTATTGATAATAGGTTTAGGCATTATTTTACACCTCTGCGTGATGAAATTTATATAATGAAATGTTAGATTAGATTAAAAACTGGTTTTATTGCATAAAGAAACAAACAGATACGACTTAAGTTAATCATCCCATCAATTTTTCGCAGATACATGGAAACTGAAAATGAAATAAAAACATTTCAGAATGTTGTAATGCATGTATCTAGGAAACAGATTTAATTCATAACACTGTATAAAATAAATACATATTCATTTAAACACACACACACACACACACACACACACACACACACACACACACACACACACACACTCTCTTTCTTTTTCTCTCTCTCTCACACACACACATACACACACCCATACACACACACGCACGCACGTACGCACACACACACACGCACACACACACAGACGCACGCACAGACGCACACACACATATACACACACATATACACATACATACAAACTGATCAAACAGAAGTTATTGAACAAGTATTGAACACATCGGTAGTTTTATTCTCAGTTTTTTTTTACCCGTTCCATCCAAGATCCCACGACTGGCATGTAAAAGACCGTGGTATGTACTCACTCTGGGTTGGAGCCGATACGGAGATTAAAAATCACATGCCTCGACTGAGATTTGATCTCAGTACCTTTCAGCCTCGAGTCCGATAGCATAACCACCGCGCCACGGACGCCGATGCAAGTAGTGTCGCCATATGTGCGCGGTGTCTGTCCATGCATTCGTGTGTCTAAATATCTATCTTTTTTTATTTAGCTCCACCCTGACGTCTAATAACAGTGTTGGAAACAACCCAACAAGCAGGTACCATATGGCACCCTTTGTGCGAAGGCGGACGAACATGATTTGAAAGAAATGAAACGCCAGTTGCCCGCACTAAACTATCCGGAGAATCACGACAATTAATTATTCATTCTATAATTATCCTTAAAGCTGTGTACAATAATTTATTACTAAGATGACGCCTATCCTGGTAATTATAAAAGCCGGAACGGACAAAGACTCGGTATGAGAACCATATATTAAGTCGACATGCTTCATACAAAATATTGAATGCCTAGTTGCATTTTTTATTCTGGCATTGCACGGACCACTGTTAGCCATAATGTAAGACATAAATTTGCTCAGACAGCTACGGTGACGTCGTGTGAAACCCTATCTGCCTCTACACCATCCACGCCGTTGTTCTCTTCTCCACTGAATACTCATCTTCGTTTTGCAGGCACTCTTCCGTGTTATAGGTTCAGCCGCGGATCCAGAGGGAATACAGGGGTGTCATCGGCAGGTACCGGAATTGTGGAAGAGGGCTCCAAAGGCATTATAATAGTTTAATCTATGTGTGTGGGCTGGGATGAGGGGTGTGTGGGGATGGAGCGTATCCAAAGTTAGATACCACAACATTTTAATGTGTGTGTGTATATATATATATATATATATATATATATATACTTTACGACACCACAAAGAACATTGATTTATTAATCATCGGCTATTGAATGTCAAACATTTGGTAATTTTACATTTTAATGGGAAAATAAAACTGGTGGCCAAAGATGGGTGGTTGGAGGCCAGACCACTAGTCCCCTCTGGAACCACCTATGGTTATATTTCTTCTAAATAACCAATGGTTTCCTAAATGGTATATTCATATTTTATTATTTTTTAAGTTCATTATACTAAGAGAAAACACATTTTAAAAAGTTTATTTAATTTTTGAATAGTTTAATTTGTTTATGATCAGTATTATTATTATTATTAGTTTTGCATTTGATTGGGTATAATATTTCAATATTTTACTAATGCTTTCGCCATCTTGATTATCTATATAAAATATATTTTTATTTGTTATATGTCATATTTGCGGTATGTGGTATGCAGCAGAGGTAAATTTATAATGAATTTTGTACTGCCGCAAGCCACAGGCACCAGAATACCTGTACTGAATTTCATGTGAGTGTAAAAGTAAAGTTTGTTTTATTTAACGACGCCTCTAGAGCACATTGATTTTAATCTTATCATCGGCTATTGGACGTCAATCATATGATCACTCTGACTCTGCCACGTATATTTAGAGGAAATCCGGTGCCGCCACATAGACTAATCTTTCCGATAAGCAGCAAGGAGACTTTTATATGTACAGTCCCACAGACACGACAGCACATACCACGTCCTTTGATGAACCAGTTGTGGACCATTAGTTGGAACAGAAAATATCCCAAACTACAAAAGGGTTCACTGAGAAGGATCGATCCGACGACCGTCCGGTTCAGAGCCGGACATCCCGCTCCCTTCATGCGAGGGATTTCATTTATGACTACACTTCAGATTTTAAGCCAACTGGAGAAAACTGCAATGAAAACGTCAATATGATTGCCAGAAAAAAAGGTACATGATGACGGGAGTGGGGTTGGATTACACACTCTTAAAATATTCCTGGAACCACTCAAAAATATAATTTAAAAATAAAATCAACATATGTATACACAAGTATACACAGATAGGACAACACATACCACGTCCTTTGATGAACAAGTTGTGGACCACTGGTTGGAACAGACGGGTGGGTTGGGGGTTGAGATTGGGGTGGTCTTCATGTACCTACCCTATATATGCCAATACTTATGCCAGATTCACACAAAAACTGCTTTAAACATCGGAAATAAATACTCTTAAATCAAACAGAACTATAGCTGCCCTTTCCTGAATAACAAACACTTAAAATATTCCTGGAACCGCTCAAAAAACAAAAACAAAAAGAGGTAAAATCTCTTAACTCATAGACTTGCTCTATCTACGCCAATACTTATGCCAGATTCACGTAAAAGCCGTTTAAACATCGGAAATAAATACTCTTTAAATCAAACAGAACTATAGCTGCCCTTTTCTGAATTACACACCCTTAAAATATTCCTGGAACCGCTCAAAAATATAAAAAAATGTAAAAAAAACACATGTATACACAAGTCATACATCACCATACCCGGGGAGATTGGTGTTACTTGGAAACACTATACCTTTAATTTGGCTGCAACCTACGGCGGGCGGTATTGGTTGACAGACGGAACGAAGACCCGAAACAATACCCCAACAGCCACCCGGCAGCCTAGCTAACGCTTGTTTTTAACCCCCTGTCCGCCCGAGCGGCATGGAATTTATGGTATGATTTATATATTATATCAACTCTTGGCGTAATTCTAGCTGTCTAGTCGAGCTAAGGACCATACGGTGATGATGGAGGGGGGATTTAGTCTGGGAGGTGATGGATGAATCCAGGGTGGGAAAGACACAAATCTCACACTTCTACGGTACAAGCAATTCAGCTGATTTTACGGGGCGGAAAATGTAGTATTCAACGTTCGCTAATAAGAACCACATGTTCTGTTGTCCAGTAAATAATCCTAAGTAACGGACACGTGTTAATATTGGCTATAATCATACACTAAAATAATCATCCATATGTACCAATGTGATATAGGAATATTCTATCAAAGGGTACACTAAAATAATCATTTATATGTACCAATGTGATATTAGGCTATACCAGCCGATAGTATACTAAAATAATCGCTTATATATACCAATGTGATATTAGGCTAATCCAGCCAAGGGTACACCAAAATAATCATTACATAATATTATAAAAGAATCATTTGTATATACCAATGTGATATTAGGCTATACCAGCCGAGAGTACACTAAAATAATCGTTTATATATACTAACGTGATATAGAGTAAATTCATCCAAGTGTACACTAAAATAATCATTTATATGTATCAATATGATAATAAAGCTATTCCAGCCGTGGTTACACTATAATAATCGTTTATATGTACCAATGTAATATTGGGCTATTCCATGCGACGGTACACTAAAAGAATCATTTATATGTATCAATATGATATTAAGCTATAACAACCAAGAATACACTAAACGAATCATGTATATGCACCAATGTGATATTGAGCTATTCTATCTAAGGATACACTAAAATAATCATTTATATGTACCAATGTGATATATAGGGTTATTCTATCCAAGGGTACACTAAAATAATCATACATATGTACCAATGTGATATATGTCAGTGGTCCGTGAGAGTGTGCGTTTAAAATGTTAAACAAATGTATTGAACATAATTCTGACTTAAGCTTACATAAACCTTTTCATTTGGATATGCACATAAACCCCATAAAACATGTGTCGACGCCACAACAACATTTTAAGTATATAGTCACGCCTTTTTTGACAAGTATGTTCAGTAAAAACAATATTCTCTAATACCACTGTGTTTAAAATGTCTGCGACTTAACATTACTTACAATGAGAAGATATTAAAACCCCCAAACGGTTCGCAACTAAGAACTTAACACAAAAACACAATTGGTCGCCACATGAAACTTCACACAAACATAAACACACGATTATTGTTGAACATCTTTCAAAGATTAATATATAGTGTACTGCATTATAAAGATATTTTAATTGACTGTCAGTAAATTTGTTATAATAAAACATCAGCGTCATCGAATGACAGCGTCAAATGTTGTCTTATGGACAATCACGAAACAAGTTATTCTTTAACAGATAATACAAACGCGAGATAGCCGTGTTTGATAAACAGATATAACGCTAATAGTCACTTAATTAAGCTTGTTTGACGTCTGTTTCAGAGCAAAGAGTAAAAACAAGAGGAGATCAGTGACTGTTAATGGAATGACTTGGTTCAATATTTGTGTGTCAGTTGGAGACATCAGTTTGTGATGGTGAGAAAGGTGACGACATTACACTAAACGGCGGGACAGATGGTAAAGCGTTAGGCTAACGTGCAATATTAAATCTCAAAACGTAGAACGAGAACGCAACCATTTGTCTCCACATGAATGGGTTGACTTTATTGTTTTTGTGTGAGAAAGAAACCCGCTACTGTCACATGGGTTATGCGGTCTGGTTATTATTATTGTTATTATTATTCCCTGATCAAGGTTAAGACTTATTACGGGCAATAATCGGACATTTGTTACAAAAGAAAAGCCAGTCTTCTGAATGGGATCGATCTTACTACCTCTCACATCTGAACGCAATTGTTATGAAAATTATATACGATTGTTGGAGCTTTAGTTTAAATTAATAGTGTATGCCTCCATCTTCTTGTTCTTCTTGTTCAGGATCATCATCATCATTATCACCACCATCATCGTCGTCGTTATCGCCATCATCATTGTCGTCGTCGTCGTTATCAGCATCGTCATCGTCGTTATCATCATCATCGTCTTCGTAGTTATCATCATCATCGTCATCACCATCATCATCATCGTCGTCGTCGTTATCATCATCATCATCGTTATCATCATCATCATCAACAACAACATCATCTGCTTCTTCGTCAGCGTACAATTATAAATTCAAAACTTTAAGTCAATGACATTTACCCATTACTACTGTAGTTAAGATAGTTTTAAGTTTGTTTTATATTCATCTTTAATTGAACACAACATAAAATTATACTCATATGATAATGATATGTATACGGAATAAAATAATAATAAAAAAACAAAAACATAAACAATAAATAGACGCTAATTCTCAAAAGTTTAAATATTTGTAGAAACTCCATCTGTCACCACCTTCAAAAACAACTTTACATACGTTAACCTCACTTTCAATTGCTTCTTGTTTTGTATTTCGATTGGCTGCAGGCCAAATAACCGAAACAGAACTCAGACAGGGACCAACAATAAATAAATCACGGCTGTGGGCAAAGACCAAACTCGTTAAACCCATATTGTTTAGGAGGAAATTACGTCAAGAAGACAAAAACCTGATGCCATTTTGTTTAGCTGTTCCGATAACCGCGACACCTTTATACGAGTCGGTGTTGTACGGAGATAGGTTTCTATTGTACGTTACTTGTTTCTCAAACTGACACTGGTGCTTCGCATCAAGTAACGTATTAGTCATGAGACAATGGCGTTTATTTAGATGTCATAGGTCTACCTATTTTCATATATTGACTTTGTTTCATGTAAGGAAATACAAGTTCAGGGAATGAAGTAATTGCACACAATATGTTTATATAGATTATTTGTTAAGTATTCAAACGATATTATTTTAGTTGACACTGACAGATTACATATTTATACTAGTCATTGATAGTTTAATCTTCATTCTCTATCGAAACACCTACTAAATAATTATAACAACACAATATTATTTGTTTTATGCGACGCATAACATACCAGGAAATAAACTGTCGGTCACAGACGTTGACCGGTACTAATTTATTATTTTGGCTGAATTAACTGTCACAAAGTTAATGTTGTCCTTCACTATAAATACTAATAATAAAAAGTCATATATATTTATAAAAGTGTATAATTATTAAGCAGACTCGCAGCTGCTAGGTACCAGAATCAAATCTCAGTTGAGGCATGACATTTTAAATCTCGATATGGCCTTCAATATACAATGTATATACATATAATAAATATATCTATGCTAAAACAACAAGTTCAATATAATGAATAGATTAATGGTAAAAACACCTAAAACAAACTCAACAAATCAACAGTGAAAAGCCATTTGTTTTTAAAAAAAAAAATTGGTAGAATCGAAATCATCCACAGCGCCGTCATTACCAAATAATACCATCTCTAAGAAGCTAACTCCCATTATTAGTAAATAACCTGTTTATTTTTACTTTTAATGGCAAATGGACGCGCTAACATTCGACTACATAACGCTCCCCTTTCCCATCAAGGGAACTTTCTTTAGGACCTAGTGGATAAAGGGGGGGGGGGAGGAGGCGGTATCGAGGAATCGGCATTATATTATTGGGGCCCCCTAAATGGATTTTCTAGATCCGCCATTGGGACCAAATAGCTAACCGGTCGGTCGTCGGAACGATCCTTCTCAGTGGACCCATTTGCAGTGTGGGCTATTTTCCGTTCCAGCTAGTGGTCCACAACTGATTCGTCAAAGACCGTGCTATGTGCTGTCCTGTCTATGGGAGTGTGCATATAAAATACCTCTCGCTGCTTATCGGAAAGAGTAGCCTATGTGGCGGCAGCGGGTTTCCTCTAAATACGTATGTCGGAATAACCAAATGATTGGCGTCCAATAACCGATGATAAAATATAAATCAATATGTTCTAGAGGCGTCGTTAAATAAAACAAACTTTACTTTTTCAAAACCAAAACACCCGTAAATGCTAGCCTGTCCCGAAAGCGTGGAAGATACTGAGGTGCTTGTTTCACAACAAGCGTGGACATGCTTGTTAATTTCACATGGAATAGATAGGCGTACATTCTCCAGTGTCGTAATCGCCGGCTCGTAAATGCCACGTGTCAGCTTTGTGTCGTTGATGACGTAGTAAAATGGTTTTAGGTGTTTCAAAAGAGACAGTTAACTGGAAGGATTCAATGCGTTATTACACCATAATACTTCGGCAGTGAAATCGCGGACAATCTATTAGATCCACGTGACAATACGATTTGTATTTCATGGCGAAAATGACACTAGATTGTCAAATATCGCACGCGTTTATGAAGAATCTCGGCTTCTGTTCGCTATATAGTCATGTTTAGCACATGTTTGTGTTATAGTTAAGATAAAGGAATCGGTAACGAAGACTTCAGTTTTAATACAACGGATTTAGTTTCACTACACCTTCCAACAGTGGCATTGTAACATGTAACTTTTTGGTGTAATACTAAATCCAAAGGGATCAGGAAAGGTAGTCAAAATTACCATGACTTTGAATTATATAACTTCAACGCCAGGATAATCACATCAAAATACAATGATGAGAATTGGTAATGATTGTATTTGTAACAATAATACATAATTAAATTAAGCTATTTAATAGATTTTGTTAAAAGATACGCCCGTTTCCTGTATAAACATGATGTAATTTATAAATTAATGCATAATTGTCTCCCTTATACCAACAGTAAAATAAACACCAAGGGAGATAAGCCTGCACTACTTCCGTGCAACATTAAAAACGGCACTTTAAGTTCATAACCAGTCTAAAATGTAGGTCGGTATCAATAGGGATGCACGTAATACTCTGAACAAAATACTGAACAATCTCCATTTCAGATAAAACCACTAAACTCAATTTCGCACAAAGAAACAATTTAGATTAGGATAACTGTTATTTAGTTCAGTTAGAACGTGGTTACAACGTTGTTATCTTCGTATGGTCTAGGAGAGGACCCAGTAAATTTTGAAACGTATCCATGGACATAAATCCCGGGGGATTTTTGGACGGGGAGGAGGGACGCCAATGTAATTACCCCACACACACTTTTTCCTTAGAAAAACTGAAATAAAATGCCTAAATAATAATCTTTACCAGTATTTCTCTTTATTGTATCAATTAACACTTAACCATATCGACTTAGCGCAAATATAGTCATACCGAAGTGCACGAGGGGTCTATAATGGCGTCAAATATGGGAGGGGTGGACAGCAAGATGGTCAGTCCCCTCACTTTTTGGCCAGGGGGGATGTTCCATCCTCCCACTTTCAGGAACGGATTTTCGCCCTTGCTTGTGTCCAGTCCTTTTCCTATTTTCAAATAAAATATTTATGAATCAATCGTACACAGTAAAAAATAGCCACGTATGTTTAACGTACGTTCATGAACGTTAATGCAAATAGGCGGACGTATGTTTAACGTACGTTTAAAAAAACTACGTTAAACATATGATAAAAGTGTTTTTCATATAAATGTTAAACATTACGTTAATGACATTCACAATAACTTAGATAGGGCTTTTGTAGATATTTATACGTGTCTCTTACTATGGAAGGTATATTTAAGCTGATTTTTTAAATATCCATTATACATTTCTGAATTAAGTACACCTAAAATCCTACAGAGGCCAATTTTCTAATTAATTTAGACAACTGTTTTGTCATTGTTAAGAACATTTGGTAAGAACACCTTGTTGATTACTAATGAAAGAATCACCATAAATACTCGTATATGTTAAACGTACGTTAAACATGCGTTCTTTCAAACATATGTTTAACATAACGTATGTTCAACATATGTGAAACATATGTGGCTATTTTGCTGTGTAAGGACTAACTCAAAGCAATGCTTGGCATTCTGTCTGGGTTGACTATGGGTCACACCGGCGAACGACTTTTATTTCTTAACACTTACACGAGATGTTGTCTTCCTGGATTGTTGCGTTAATTATAGAAACACACAGTACAGTGGCAGATCTGAAGCAAACAACAGGTTGTAAACAAATCCGGAAGCAAACAATTCCTGTTGATGTATGTTTCATGCAGTTATGGTCCCCTGTGATCACGTTTTGTT
>JAULBS010109961.1:0-15177 GCA_032355785.1 Symmetromphalus regularis | reverse complement strand
ATCTTAAATAAGTTTGCAATCCAAATGAATTTAAAAGGTAGTGATATAAAGTTCCTTTAGACGTTGTCGTTGTTTTAATAAAACATAGCTGCACCACCAGATTCTTTAGAGAGATGTACAGATCACAAGTTATCCAGTTTTAAATACACATTGAATATCCTGTGGGATATTCAGCATGTCAAGGATGGAATATGAGTCCATCTGGTAAAGTTGGATCTGATTAAAATATAGGAAATCATGATTCTGTGTATTTAACGGTGAAGGCACCAGTACTATTTTGCCGTGAACACAGTAGAAGAGTCTATAGGGTCTGGAGTAACTGGTCCCAGAAGGTGAATAGTAGATAACCGTGCTCATCCCTATGTCTGGAATGGTTCCAACTATGATAAAACAAAATGATACATATGGGTATTACCAAATTGTTGCATAATGTAGTTCGCCACTAACTATTGACACATGATTGCTACTCATCTGCCCATGTTCCATAGACCATTGGTAATATTCCATGTACTTCATAACTTGTCACACAATATGCAACAAATGATGAAGGTTATGAGAGAAGTGAAAACCTCATAGACAACATGGACATCAACAGCCATAATGGAATCTTTAAAAGTAAATATATGGCCAGCTGTAGGATCGTCATTAACATTACCGGTAAGCGTCAGCGAGGAAGTTCAACAATTGAATGAAATAAAACAGGACAAGGTGAGAAAACCCTAATAGCAATGACATGACAAAATTTATCAAAATCATTTTATGAGCAAAGTCACAGGATCCATGGTGGATCGATGCTTTGTTTACCTGTACACATTTCTTTACATCTTTGTTTATTTTATATGAGTTAAGTGAAATTAACTGCATTTTCAGAATAAAATTTAATGATGGTACGAAATAGGAGGCATGTTTCGGTTATATTGAATAAATTTGGATTACTAATTTATATCTATCCCAAAGATAATAAAGCACAATGGCCTTTGTCATATTTTTAAAATACAGCATTTATGAGAATGTTACCAGTTTGACCTCAAAACTTTGACCTTAACCAAAGTCAGCATATTTTGGGATCTTGAGTTACCTTATATTAATCGTGTATAGTATAGCGTGTAGCTGTAATAGTTTATGAGATACTAGAAACTATAAATTTGTTAAAGGAGAATAGTTTGCCCTTATTGATCTTTGACCCCCAAATGACTAGTAAGTGAATCACTTGATAGTTCCATGTCAGCAATATTTTCTGTTTGACATTACTAGACCTTGACCTTGATCATCTTAAATGACCTTGAACTTAACTGACCTAAGTTGTGATTGCAATCAACTGGACACTTATTTTGTGTTTTTAGGTTAATTAGTTACATAGATGTGTTATTTTGTAAAATTCCAGTATTTCATCACTGTTGCCATAGCATCGGCCCTAGCGCCCACCCCCACCATCAATTTTATGGCAAACTTGCAGATTCTGATAACTGTAAAACATAGTAAATTGAAATCCCTGCGAGGAGGGGGGGTTGGTTCGATTATTGGCCATGGACTAATATTTGTCTGGTTTTTATCCGGATATCTTCATAATTAATATACAATACTGGAAAATAACTTGGGTATAATTTTGATTAGTAATTCAGTGATCTGATCACTTTGTGGTTGTAAAATGCGTATACGTGTACCACCAGAACCTGTGAATATAGAGGTTCAAGCCAGACAATCATCAATATTCGCTAAGCTTATCTAACTCCTGAAGATAATCTCCGTCGCCTTCACGAGTCAGATAATATCTGTTATACTACCAAAACATTTTAATGTTTAACTGGAGACGACTTTATATTACATGTATTTGATAAAAAATAAATGTGACCTGCTCTGGCAAAATGAGGCAGAAGTCGCAAAGACTAATAATGCAGGAGGGGCACTTAATGATGTATGATGTAATTTTTATGGAATTTCTTATTTTCACTTCTTCGTAAAGTTCAACTCTCTAACTCTCCTGTGGCAACACTCATATCAATAATTTTAAAAAACCCAATAAAGATAACTTTCATGGTGTTTTTAAAGACATATCTGCTGAAACAGACCTGAAATAAATCACTAAAATTGCTGATAAAGTCACAAGAGTGGATTTTTTATTTTACTTCGGAGACAAATATGAATACAAAAAAAACTAAAATTAATTTCTTTTCAAATCTGTTGTATAGATGGTTGTCAAGTAATTTTGAAATAGAACTCCATGGAATTTTACCAGACTATATTTTTCTCCTTTTTTCACCATTGTATTTTGTAACACATAAAGCATTTCAAAACCCATATGGGGCTATTCTAAAACGGATTGCAGTTTTGGAAAGCTATTTCCATGTACAACCAAAATTGTATAAACAGCATCATTTCAACAGAGCAGGTCATATATATATCACACCCAATAGTATTCACATATACAAAACTGTGAAATAGGTTTAATTATAATAAGTTTACTCATTATAAGTCGGTGTTTCTCAAATCCTTTTGCTGTAGCGGATACAGGGGTCCGGACCCACCACTTCTTTTTCTTGTACTAATTTTTTTTCTACTATTCCCCTCCCCCCCCCCCCATCCTCCGTGTAAAAATGAACAATTTTTTCCTCAGTCTTATTCACTCATCGCATTTGGACACCCCTTTCAAAAATCCTGCATCCGCAGCTGTTTTGCTCTAGTAATCTTTTACAAATACGTTAATATTTAATACGATGGACACTGATATACCATTTTGTTAACTTATTGTTGTTTTTTCTTCTTTTTTAAAAATAATTTTAAAATTAGTTTTTTAACGACACCACTAAAGCACATAGATTTATAAATCA
Source organism: Symmetromphalus regularis (assembly GCA_032355785.1). Lineage (NCBI taxonomy): Eukaryota > Metazoa > Mollusca > Gastropoda > Neomphalida > Neomphalidae > Symmetromphalus > Symmetromphalus regularis. Next base: position 12,349 of record JAULBS010109961.1, on the reverse strand, counting down.
TCGGCTATGACATGTCAAATATTTTGTAATTTTTACATGCAGTCAAAGTATAAGCCATCCTCGTATGGATTTTGAAGCATTGTCTTCAGCTTAAGAGTCTAATATTCTACAACTGGACAATGGAGGTAGACCCAGTTTGTTGCAGACAGCAGCATAGACAGATCATGGACTTAAACAGCCAAATTCTGAAACACATTAATTGTAACCTGGTTTGCAAATTTATGGACATGCTGGATTTACTTTTTCCAAAATTCATTTGGAATTCTCTCTTTTCACATTCAATTTTAACAAAAATAAAATCCAGGACAAAATGTGCATACAGTTTTTATTACATAAAATATATAAAATTTCATACACGTTAGTTTTACAAAGGAATGTGTATAACATGTCTTCGATAAAAATCAGTCGACATTTAACTAAAGAATGTATGTTTATTATGCAGCACAAAATTTGTCAAAAATTAAAGTGATTTTGATTTTATTATGACATAAACAATGCATTCCATTTAAAGGCATAATCCCGCGGAATTTAAGGGCTTTGTACTCAAAATATTAATTACGAATGGAACTTACATGCATTTGTGATAGTAGATCTCACTTTCATATCACGCAAGACGTTTTAACTGAACCATGGTATAGGGAATTCCATGCCAAGTCGATCAATTTTTTTTTCATATTTAAAAATTAGACATTTTCAAATTTCAAGATTTTAAGAAATGTTTTGCAGCCACAGAAATATTTGGATGTTTCAAAAAAATGTCTAATGTGGGGAATACCTATCACGTGACTTGTAATATATACCTCATGCCTCCTTCAGTGATTTATTTGCCTGTGAGCATAATTCATTATTATTTTTACAATGTTGATAATAAGTGAGTAGTTGTAAGTAGTTGAATGAAGTATTTCTATGGACAAATCAAATGTTTATATTTAAAATTGATTGTTTGGAAATGAATTAGGTCAAGGATTTAACAAACATGTGTCTGGATAATCCAAATAATTTTTTGTTCTAAAATTAGCCTGGAGCAGAGAAATATTTTTATCTGTAACTGAGTACCAGTAAACATTTTTTCTTCTGCAATAATAGCGTTTAGACACAGGTACACTGTAACGGCTTTTGTTTTAATGTTAATACCTCAAATACACCAAAATTATTCAATAGGTTATTTTGTTATTTAGAAGCAGATACAGAGAGGCTTTTTTTAAAGTGCTTTGAAATGTTAAACATTTTTCCCACTATAATTTGATTGTATGTAACTTAAAACTCCCTCCAATGTTAAAAATCTGTAAGATATTTTTTAACCCTCTATTCAAAATGTCTGTTATGTGTATTCTCAGGTGACAATACTTGATTTTTACCTCATTGTTTCTTTATATTAAACATGTAGGCAGACGATATTATGAATGATATTTCCTATACAGACTACACTTTCTATTCCTAAGTCAGACAATGGAATAAAAAAATAATTCTATTTTGGCTTGTAGAAAATAATAGAATGGTTTCATTTTACACTGACACGACCGGTTTTTAATTATTTTCACATGACAGATTTTTATAAATATCTGAATAAAAACAGGCCAACATGGAAATTAATTTTTATTCTAATTCTGCTAAAATACATGTTGGATTCATAACGTGAAGAAAAAAGAAGAAAAACATATGGGCTATTATTACGGTAGTTCCTAGAGACTCAGACAAACAGACATTGCAATTTATTTATAGGCTGCTATCAAATTTGTGAAGATTTATTATTCTTGTAAAAAAAAATATTCAATAAATACTCAAAAACACATAAAAAGCAAAAATACACAAAACAAAAAATCACAGACCAAATAATAAAAAAATGTGCTAGACATTACAAAACAGAAATGTCACAAAATCTGCAAATTATCATTGTAAACATTTACTATGAAATGCAACACAATCAGCTAATTATCATTGTAAACATTTACTATGAAATGCCTCACAATCAGCTAATTATCACTGTAAACATTTACTATGAAATGCAACACAATCAGCTAATTATCACTGTAAACATTTACTAGGAAATGCAACACAATCAGCTAATTATCATTGTAAACATTTACTAGGAAATGCAACACAATCAGCAAATTATCATTGTAAACATTTACTATGAAATGCCTCACAATCAGCGAATTATCATTGTAAACATATACAAGGCAATGCAACACAATCAGCAAATTATCACTGTAAACATTTACTAGGAAATGCAACACAATCAGTGAATTATCATTGTAAACATTTACTAGGAAATGCCTCACAATCAGTGAATTATCATTGTAAACATTTACTAGGAAATGCCTCACAATCAGCTAATTATCATTGTAAACATTTACTATAACGACATGTCTTTAAATGCAACACATTAACACAAATCTCAAATCAAACAGTGCAACAAATTAATATTATACATTGCAACGTATCAATACTTATTTCTGTTAAATGCTAGTGTTTGCAATAATTCGATACCCTTTCATGAACTAATCAAAGTATCAACTGTCACTTTTATATAATGAATCCTGAGAAAATAAACCACCAAACATATAAGGTCCTCCCGGACTTTTATTCTAGGAATGATTTTTCAGAGTTAGAGATAAAAAGGAATGATTTTGTTGTTTCCTTGTCCTTACATTCATGATGAGTTGGATTTGCAATCAGAATTCACTGGTTCTTGATGGTCTCTGTTGACAGAGCACATTGACACAGTCAAGTGCGAGCCAGTCTTGGCAGGAAACCTGAGGATTGGCTTTGGGAATGCAGAAGAAGACAAAGAAGTCTGCTTTATAACAGAGAAGTATTTGTGTGAGTGAAATATGTGATTTTGTCCATAACAGAAATATCAGTTAATGAAAACTACTGGAATTCAAACTGAACTGCTGATGTCATTTTTACCCATAAAAAAATAATCTATTCAATTTCGAATAAATGTATGTGATGAAATATCAATGGCATTTAAAAACATCATTCATTAATGCTATCTTGCTGAAGCTTGTAAAACAAGCCATCTATTAAAGACCTGACTGCTAAAAATAAATATAATTATTTACAACATAAAATTAACAAATTGCAAAAAATAAGTATTGAATATCAACTTATAAATACTGGCCAATCAATCTAACACATTTCCATCCATCAATTATATAATCTGTACAATCAATCAATCAATCTCAATCAATCAGTCAGTCAATATAATCAATATTTTTTTGTATCCAAAGCACAACAGAAACACAAAAAATATATATAAAATATAAAACATTGAATAATTTGAATTACTCTCTTTAATGACAGACACACGAGAAACACAGAAATCCGATCTTTATTGAAATATAAACACCAAACTGGTCTGAAAGACTTTATATATAAATTCACAAAACTCGACAAAACAAAAACCTTTGGCAAATATTATTCACTGATCATATTTTATCTATTTGGAAGTAAATATGATAGATATATATTAGTAGAATATAAATAATAGCACTCAAAACACAAATATTGGGTAACATTACAGATGTAATTAATACATGTATATACTGTATCAAGTCACTGTATTCAAATACACTAAAGTAATTATATATATCACATTTAGCTAGTCCTATAAAAACACAGAATTATTCACACACACTCATCCCACAAATACTTTTTGAGGGGCGTCCTGTGTTTTATTTGGCATCCAGCCTACCCACACAAATGTTTTTTAAATAGAAAATAGAAAACATCCTTCTAATTTCTATTAAAACTAATCATTCTTCACAATTCAAAAACATGTTGACGCTACAAGATATACCAAGGTTCTTGCACATTTTTCTTAACAAAAAATAAAGACTTTTCAAAGACATTTTTTTTCATCAAAACAGCTGGTTAGTCACGTGTACAAAATGGTGGGAAATGTTAATTAACTGAAGGTACTGTGTACTGTATATATACTAAAACTGATGATGTCACGTCTGTTGAGACACCTTGACAACAGTAGTCAGAAGATTAAAGGGAGGCAGTTAATTGGGGTCCATTTCTTCTGTTTTTGGAATGGATAAGACAGAAATTAAAGATTTTCACACACTTTTATTGACAAAATTGAAATTTAAACACATTTAAGACCTTACATTTAAGAACTTGAAAAATATTTTTTTTAAATAAAGACTTGAAAAGATTTTCAAGATGTGCAAGAACCCATGTTATTTCCTTTATATCACCAACTTATAAATATTGGGCAATTAATTGAAAATGGTTTCTGTGGACTGCACCCTACTTAAACGATCAATTTGACACTAATAATATTTTACATTGTTCAATATGCTATCAAAAGCAACCAACAAATGTTTACAATCTGTTTATTTCTTAGAGAGACAAAACACTCTATAGTCAAATTACGACCTGTATAACTATCCTTTGAAAGTGGTCTATTCCTAATTTTCAACATTATACAAGGGAGGTAACTCAGTTTTATAAATGAAATTGACAATAAAGCTGATGAGGTGTTTGATGCTTTTTCTGTTTGTGATCATTTTTCCTTATTTAAGTATGTATAATAATACTGAAAATTGTTGAATACTGAACTACAGTATAAGAAGGCATTTTGTGCACAGTGCACTCTGTATGAATATAATTCTGGGTCTTTGTTTACTTAACAAAACAATGCCAATGTCATAGTTTACACATGCATATATTCATTAAAAACAAACCATTTATATATAGACAACCATTTTTTTACAAGCGACACAAAGTTGATAACAAGTCTAATATTCTATTTATTACCAAGACAATTTTAATCATTCTATTAAACATTCTAACTGGACGACAGTTTGGAGAAATGCTATCCTATAACGTTATGGATTACGTTACCGGGTACTTTTTTCAGTTTGAGTGATGGCATTTGCACTTTTACAAAAAAATAGTAACGTCATAATAAAATTATTTAGTTCAGACAACCTTAATGGTTATACTGTCATAGTAATAATATGTGATATTTTTATCTTATGACTATTCTTTTAGTGTAAATACTAAAACAGACCCTTGCGTTGTCAACAGGTCTGAATGACTGAACTTATTACAAAACATGAATAAAATGTTTAAAACTATGGCCCACAATATTACTCAAGCCATACTATTTCTCTTTTAACAAAAAAACATAACAGCATGTTTAATGCCAACTACAAACACTTTTTATAATTGGATCATAATTTAGTGTATGCGAAATTCAATTTATGGAAGATATGGAAGACAAGTTATATAATGAAAGTAAAAAAACAGAATTATTGTCATTCTGTTTAGCCACTGAAACAACATTTAGGTTATGTTTGATTACAGTGAATTAAAGACATGTGTTTTAGAATCTATGTACAATATGTTATGATAATCTGAAAGATGTTTTACAAACTTTGAATCGGCTTACTAAAAGACAGTTTAGCTTGGAGTCAAAATGGCAGCAATAAACTTTTTTTAAGTTTATGTAATTTAATTTACAGCTTTATTTAAAAAACATATCCACTTTAATTAAATAATTAAATACATACAATGATCCTTGTTTTTTGAAGATTCGCTATAGAATATATACTAACAAATCTAAAACTGAAATTTAACTGCATGCAAAGAGTATAGTTTTTTTTAGTCTCCAGGTTTCATTTAAGCCTCATAAAGTTTTACAAGCACAATGTCATATATATCAGCCAGAACCATTTTCTTGTAATTAAACATACCCTTAATAAATTCAGTAAAATACAATAGTTACTCTTATCTGCCTCTAGCCAATACACAGTAAAGCAAACTAAACCAAGGGAGACAAGCTAAAATAAGACCGACAAAATCAGTGTGTGTATTATGGAATGTTCCAGACAGAGTCATGACTGGTACAAAGTAAAATAACTGAGTTTACTCTCATTTTGATTAATGGAATGTACACGTATGTATAAATATATCAATAAATAAATAAATAATAGCATATAAATATAAACAATTTCAACAGGTAAATGTGTGTAAGTAATCTCAAATGATTTTTGATAAGTTCTTTAAAAATATTGATCTTCATACTGGCCTTTGTTGTCAACCTCTATTTACAATGCTATTCAAACATGTATCAGAGTAAATCAAATATACATAAATGTCTCAATATGGTTTATAACATTAAGAAAACATTAATCCAACACATGAGTAGGATGTAGTTAAAGGTCAGGGTTCGCCGAGTGCTACTGAAAATGGGAGGTGCTACTGTAAAGTAGTTGGCCAAAGGGAAGCAGTGTTCCTGCAGGAACTCTCTCATACTTTAAGAACTCTCTGAATTTTGGCCACTTTATTTTGTCACAGAGTCTGAAAATATTTTTTATTCAGCAAAAAACTACTTTTGTGATTTTTTATAAAAGTAAAGTTTGTTTTATTTAACGATGCCTCTAGAGCACACTGATTTTTATGTTATCATCGGCTATTGGACGTCAATCACATGGTCATTCTGACATATGTATTTGGAAAAAACCCACTGCCACCACATAGGCTAATCTTTCTGATAAGTAGCAAGGGGTCTTTTATATGCACCATCCCACAGACAGGACAGCAGATACCACGGCCTTTGATGAACCAGTTGTGGACCACTGGCTGGAAAGGAAAATGGGTCCACTGAGAAGGATCGATTCGACAACCAACAGGTTCATAGGCAGATATGCTACCGTTTGAGCTATATCCCGCTTCTGATTTTTTATAATTTGTCAACTAAAAAGTAAGGGGGGGCGTGGCACCTCCTTGGTGCCTGAAGGTAGAGGTCCATTCGAACAAAAAACCACCTTCCACCACTTTCATGAAATATTATATCCACCCCAGCTGGCTGTCCGACACTGATAAGTAAGTTAAAGTAGAGGAACTATTTCAGTTGTGTAGAAACACATTTTAAGAAAAATAAGTTCTGCTCTCTTTCATACATCTTTCCTGGCAAACAGTGGGAAAACCTTAAGAATGAGTTTATCACTGGCGGCCATCAGAGCATAGACTTCCTCCAGAGTTAAATCTGTGACAGGTTTATCATTGATTTCCAGAATCTCATCACCAACTCCAAGAATTCCAGCAAACAGTTTCTCAGGATTGTCTGAGGAAAACCGTGAAACCATCAGTCCTAAAATAAACAAGAGTTTAAATTAGAAAAAAAAAATTCTTGATTTTATAGAAAATAGTGAAATAAACATAAGTGTATATATATATGATTGTCCATTGAAAATCATAATACTAGAAGTCCTGAAATAAATATAAAGGGTTAAATTAAAGGTTTAAATTATACATTAATTTGACAAATAATGGATTAATTAATTCAAACAAATAAGGATTTAAAAATGTATAAAGTTTATTATCCACTTGTGAGAAAGATTAAACTTGCAAACTCTGCTCTTCAACATACTAGCCAGTAAAAGAAATATACTAGCAAGAATGAGCCAACAACATTTCACAAATAATTGCGAATTTTTTCGAGTTTGACTTTTTTAAATATACCAATCAGAATGAGCCGCATCTTTTGACATTTCAAATTTTATATCATAATTCCCAAACCCATAAATACCAGGGGTTTTTTAATATGCTTTTTTATAACAAAATAATTACCATAGTCATAATTAGCAGTTCCTCGGGCGATGTAGAAACCAATTGGGCCATGTAAAGGTTTTTTCAGTTCGACCATCTGTGATCCATCTGGATTAATTGCCACCAGTTTTCCAATCAGTCGGAATTCTGTAGGACTTTCCACGCTTTCTATAGAGTGTACAGGTTTCGACTTTCTTTTCAGGTATTTATGACCTTTTTTACCCTTTCTAAATGAAAAAGAAAAAATCATTATTTATAAAAAGAGGAAGGAGATGGATAAGAAAATAAATAAAAAGGATGACATATCTTTCCTTTATTTTAATCTACTGATATATACTAAGTTCAATATAGGCAAAGAGTGCATTATATCAATAAATATATAGTGGACTATTTAAACCAGAGAATAAAAAACCTGGATTAGACAGGACTTTTTTTTTTCTAGTCACTATTAATGTAAGTTAATATATGGGAAAAAACATTGATCTATTTTGATATATATTTTCAGTTGCAGATCCACAAAATCCATTTATAGGGGGTGGGTTGGAGGGCAATAATGTGATACCAGATTTTTAACATTAAAAAAAGATAAAAATAATAATAATAATTGTTAATGATGAGAGAATATTTTAAATGAGGTACTGTATGTTCGTTTAATTACCATCCTCACTCTAACACAAAAATAAATGGAAAGTGTTCGACCCATCCCTCTCTTTTCCAGCATGTTTTAGTTACATTTGCTTCCCATTTAAAATCTGACAAGCAAATATAGCTTCTCAATCTTGAAAATTAATTTCGAGTCTTGCTAATCCAAACTTCTTAGTTTATGCCAAAAAGGTACTTTAAAAAATTGTTGGGAAATAGGGGAATGTGTCAAACTCTTGCCAAATAAATATCTGCTATTGTGACTTTAAAAGACGCATGCCAACTGATAAACATATAAAAGAAATGTGAAACAAAAGCAATACTTCTTTCCCTCCTATGTTGATGTTAATTAAAATTATTATACCCTTCTTTGCTTGGCAGGTCTGGCACAGCAGGGTCGACACATGTGTCCCCAGTTGCTGATAACTTGTGTCGTTTCTTTCTACCGAAGAATGCAGTAAGTGACTTCAGTGAGGGTGCTTTTGACATTAAGGATTTTTGGTTTTTATCTTTTCCCTTTTCTTTGTTTCGTTTCTTTTCTTCTTTACCTAACAACAGAAAATAAACTGTTATGAATCACATGTTAAAAACAAGTGCATCAATTACATAACTCACAAATAAAAGAAAACGTTCTAATTGCTAAAGGTCCACAAATTTTTGTTTTCAACAAAATGTATCATGAACATAAAATCTGTTGTCCCTTTGAGATACCTCTCCTTACAACAAAAGAGAAGAACCTCCACACCAGCTGTTTACTGGTATATAGTAAAAAATCACTTCTTTTTTAGTAGGAGGAATATGTATTTACCAGGGGGAAAATGTCTGGAGATGGAGCAAGGGTGTGGGGGTAGGTGGTGGGGTGGAGTACGCCACGATTTCATAAATTTTACTGTTTTTAAACTTGTGAAAATGATAAAATATGAACATGTTTTAATAAGCTATAGTATCATAAATATGTTCAAGTATTCTTCATAATTTCATAAGTACTAACTATTCTTCATAATTTCATAAGTACTCTCGGTCTTTTAAGGACCTCATTTGAAGATGATTAAAGAAAGAATTAAAAAAATTATTTCTCTTGTTATTGATTCAGTTACTTTGTTCTTGTAATTTGAATTAGACTTCCATAACATTCATACATTCCAATGAAGCTACTGCATTCATATCAAATGAATCAGTTGTCTAAAATAATGGAACATTTATAAAATATTCTTTCATATTGTAGTAATATCTGTCAAAACATCCATGTTAGACGGTTGTACAAACATGTCATGTAACATAAACATGGCAACATTACATTAAGCATGGCATGTCACTATATAGGTCTCAGGAATGGAATGTAGCTCAGAGGGAGAGTGTCTGCATGAGGTGTGTTGGTTCACTGGTTCAATCCCCTTCAGTTGACTCAAACGGCTATTTCTCATTCCAGTCAATGGTTAATACCTTGTTTAATAAATACCATGCTATTTGCTGTATAGTTTGTGGAAAGGCTGACATAAAAGACCCCTTAATGCTAACTAAAAGAGTAGCCTATGTGATGGCTGCAGGTTGTTTTTAGTAGACAATTGTGTTACAAACACTGTATAGCCACTTATTAAATAACATGCTGGGGTGTCATTAACATTTCTTTCCTTTCATTATACAGCTAGGATATCTACAGCAGATCTATACTCAACCAAAAAAGAAAGTATGCATATTGAAATACTGAATATTGTTTAATGTGCCATTTCACCATAATCGATAACCACTGTTTATGCACAACTTGTGATACTACTGCACACACACACCTCCTCCTAAATGGTGTGGTTATCTAATTCCAGAATTTCTGCCATGAATGTCGTCTGCTTTATGAAATAAATGATTATTGATTACATGCATACTTCCTTTTTTGGTTGAGTATATGTAAATATGAGAAACTTTAGTCTGTTTATGCTACTTGGAACATTGATTTTTTTTTTGATTACTTTAGTTTGTGTAAACCTAGGTGAAAAAGGACTAGAGTTTTGGAAATAGCTAAAAAGTCCTATGTTCCCGGTTTTTTTCAATTCTTTGTAAAGTAATAATTTAAAATATTACCCATTCACTCTTATGTTAAAATCGACAATATTGCACAACGGTAACATAACATGCAGACGAGATCATTACACTGTGGGGTAACTATCTATTATAATATTCGGAACATGTCAGTCATTTCCGGTAATATTCGTATTTTGTTCATTGTTTTTGCTTTAATAAATATATCTTTGCAATTATGACATTGATATTAAATTATGATAAAATATATTTATAAAATAATAACCACATACCATAAAAATACATAATACAAATAATTACCTAACACCCCCATTTACATCGTATATATGGATTTGCCTGACATCTGCAGAATGTCAAGCATAGAGCTAAAAATAAGCCCGCTAAGAATTTCGGAAACAGTACTTTTGACTGGCATTCAAACAATACAGAATCAAAGGGCACAGCAATCTAGACAAAAAAATAGGAGATTCTTTGTGTTTTTCTAAAAATATTAACATTAATAAGGTAAGTTATATATTTTGTTTTTTATTCATCAAAATCCATGTTCCAAACAGCGTAAACAGATTGTGGGCACTCATGCTACATGTCTTAGTATCTAATATATCTAATAGCTATCTTTCACAGCATGGGCAACATTAGGCCAGGCATTGTTGTGCTGCTGTAATCACGGGTTAATGGTAATGCTTGTCGTCAAACCATTTCATCACACCAGGGAACAACCATCAGTGGGATTGTTAGTAAAGTTTGTTTTATTTAATGACGTCTCTAGAGCATATTGATTTTTATCTTATCATCGGCTATTGGACATCAATCATATGGTCAGTGGATTGTAAGAGAACATCATCAACTTGCAAGTAACTATAGCTACATTTCCTGTCATATAAGTTGCATTTCCGTGTTGTTCTGATACTTTTTTTTGGAATCAATGTAATATGGTATGTTTTAAACAGTTTTTCCCAGTGGCAGGTGTGTACTCACTGGCATTGGCCTGCAGGATGTGAATTCAGTTTTCAAATCTGAACATTAAGATTTCAAAAGAAAAGTTTGTTTTATTTATCGACACCTCTAGAGCACACTCATTTTTATCTTATCATCGGCTATTAGACATCATATATATGGTCATTATGACATATGTCTTAAGAGGAAACCCGCTGCCGCCACATAGGCTACTCTTTCCAATAAGCAGCTAGGGATCTTTTATATATGCACTGTCCCACAGACAAGACAGCACATACCACTGCCTTTGATGAACCAGTTGTGGACCTCTAGTTGGAACAGAAAATAACCCAAACTGCAATTCAGCTTCCTGTCATATATTACACTGACCAATTGAGCAAGACATATTTTGGAGAAGAAGATCCTATAATTGTGAAATACCACATCATTTCTCACTGTTAAGATTGTCTAATATTTTCAATAAAACTCATACAAGCATATCAACTCACCAAGTCTGAAAGTTTGTTTGGGTCATTATATTAACATTCATATACAGTAACGCTAAATCAGGTAAATCTTTACATACACCTCCAATTCACCCTGTATGATGATTTTAGGAAACAGGCTACTAAATAATGGTATTCTGTGTATTCTCTTGTATACAGGAAGGTACCCTGGCTGTACAGGGCCATACCCTAAAATAATAGTCAAACTGGTTCCTTGTCTGTCTTGCTAGTTACAGGTACACAGAATTTGCTGTTATAAAGGACACAAAACATTTTAAAAAACTACTTAGTGACTTAAATTCAATGTGCTGATTTCATACATCTGGGTTATATTGAAACCTAAGTTTAAGAATTGTTAAAGAAACATGTTGAAAACTCAGTGAAAAACCAACCAGACAGCAAGTTTATACATGCCATACATACAAAGTAACAGCAGATTTATACAAGCCATACATACAAAGTAACAGCAGATTTATACAAGCCATACATACAAAGTAACAGCAGGTTTATACAAGCCATACATACAAAGTAACAGCAGATTTATACATGCCATATATACAAAGTAACAGCAGGTTTATACAAGCCATACATACAAAGTAACAGCAGATTTATACAAGCCATACATACAAAGTAACAGCAGATTTATACAAGCCATACAT
>JAULBS010109950.1:0-15178 GCA_032355785.1 Symmetromphalus regularis | reverse complement strand
ATATTTGCTGTAGTGATATTTGCTGTAGTGATATTTGCTGTAGTGATATTTGATGATATTTGGTGTAGTGATATTTGGTGTAGTGATGTTTGATGTAATGATATTTGATGTAGTCATATTTGGTATAGTGATATTTGATGTGATATTTGGTGTAGTGATATTTGATGTAGTGATATTTGGTGTAATGATATTTGATGTAGTGATATTTGGTGTAGTGATATTTGATGTAGTGATATTTGATGTAGTGATATTTGGTGTAGTTATATTTGGTGTAGTGATATTTGATGTAGTGATATTTGATGTAGTGATATTTGGTGTAGTGATATTTGGCATAGTGATATTTGGTGTAGTTACATTTGATGTAGTTATATTTGGTGTAGTGATATTTGATGTGATATTTGATGTAGTTATATTTGGTGTAGTGATATTTGATGTGATATTTGATGTAGTTATATTTGGTGTAGTTATATTTGGTGTAGTTATATTTGGTGTAGTGATATTTGATGTAGTGATATTTGATGTAGTGATATTTGCTGTAGTGATATTTGCTGTAGTGATATTTGCTGTAGTGATATTTGATGATATTTGGTGTAGTGATATTTGATGTAGTGGCTGATGATTAATAAGTCAGTTTGCTCTAGTGGTGTCTTTAACTAAGAGAAGAGAGTTCTTAAATAAATAATTGTCTTAATTATAAGTAGATTGTATTGCTGATTGACCCATCTATGTGTATAATAACCACCCATTGGACAGATGGTTCTCATACACAGGTTACATTTGTAATTTAAAATGATACATCTAATGCAGACAGCTGGCTATGACATACCAATAGTTGTTAAACCATTTTCAACTGTATATATTCATAAATAAATTATAAAATATATATAATTTAACTAATATGATTGTTTGTTTGACTGCTAGCCCCAGAACAGCATGCCGGACGTGATAATCTGGATGATCAGTGGAGAGAAAAGAATTGCTTACTATCGAATCCCAGCCAACGATGTCCTCTTCTCACCTGACCCGATGTACCGAGGTCGGTTCTGTGGCAAGATTCAAACCATTCAGCTGAAGGTTTGTGTAGTTTTCTCTGTCAGTATCTAATAACTAAGTATTATCCTGAAACATATCAGTTCTGTGGCAAGATTCAAACCATTCAGCTGAAGGTTTGTATAGTTTTCTCTATGTCAGTACCTAACAGCTAAGAATTATCCTGAAAATATCGTTTCTGTGGCAAGATTCAAACCATTCAGCTGAAGGTTTGTGTAGTTTTCTCTGTCAGTATCTAATAGCTAAGAATTATCCTGAAAATATCAGTTCTGTGGCAAGATTCAAACCATTCAGTTGAAGGTTTGTGTAGTTTTCTCTATGTCAGTACCTAATAGCTAAGAATTATCCTGAAAATATCAGTTCTGTGGCAAGATTAAAACCATTCAGCTGAAGGTTTGTGTAGTTTTCTCTATGTCAGTACCTAATAGCTAAGTATTATCCTGAAATATATCAGTTCTGTGGCAAGATTCAAACCATTCAGCTGAAGGTTTGTGTAGTTTTCTCTATGTCGGTACCTAATAGCTAAGAATTATCCTGAAAATATCAGTTCTGTGGCAAGATTCAAACCATTCAGCTGAAGGTTTGTGTAGTTTTCTCTATGTCAATACCTAACAGCTAAGAACTCTCTTGAAACATATACTTTCCATTGCATAGATTATCATGTCTTTTATTTTGAATAACTGATGAAGTCATTTTATCCCTTTTTGGAAACAATTTCCTGGCTGCCATTTTGGATAAAAGTGCCTAAATCACTCAGTTGTGATAGGCAGTATTACAACAGTATATTTAATTTGTTAAAAAATGAGGTTATGACATAGGCACTAATATTAATGTTAATGGAAGGGAGATAATGTATCAAACTCAGTTTGGCCAAAACATTACTTAGACAGTTATTGTAATAGTCTGACATGTAGCTTAAAGTATGTCTATAACTGTGTTGATTAAGGCTATTAGCATTGGTGGGTTTTAATCGTGATTCTTTATCTTAAGTGTTATTTGTATGGTTATCAACAGTGTGTGAAGGAATAAAACCTATAAATACAATTTGAAAGAAAATATTTTTCTTCTCAATTTAGATACAATGCAGTTGGGACCCTGTTATAATCAATATTTAATTGTTAAAAAGTGAATCTTCAATCATTTTTGTGACATTTGTAGTACCCCGGTTCAAAACCAGAAAAGGATAAGAAACCAGACATTCCGGCACTACTCAGGTTAAAACTGTGGCTGGGACTTCAGAACCAGGAGGTGGAGTGGCACAAGATGCAGAAGGAGGGAGAACTTGCAGTGTTTGCAGAAACGGTAAGTAGAACTGCTTGTAATTACAATATAGATAATTTCATGTAAACACACTACAGCATGAACACACTATTTCTATTGTTTAGTTACATACTAGTATTTTAAATTACATTACACATTATACAAATCAGCCTGTTGTTTTTGTTGATATGTAAAGAAGAAATTATATTTGACCTAGGGTCGACTAAAATCTGGTGTTTTGGATTGAGTTAATTGTTTTTATTGTAGTATGAGAATCAAGTTAGCATCCTTGGCTCGTGGACAAACAAAGGACCAACCATGTCTCGGCCAAAGTTTTCAGACAGCCAGGGAAAGGTAAGTCACCTTGAAATTCATTCTTTTTTCTTTATATCTGCTTGTTGTATTAATTCTTGAAAGACACTATTACAATTTGTATGTGAACACTCATTATGATGAATATATCTTTATAACTGCTGTGTTTTTATTACAAGAAATGATAGGCATGTGGGAAGTAACCTAAAGTAACAGGTATTGATTAAAATGCAACTGTGTAAAGTAAAACAATGTACTTTACAATTTGGCTAATGTTTTTTAAAGAAATTTCTCATTCCAGCTTTTTTTTTAATGATTTTGAAAATAATTTGGGTTTGTTACAGTCCTGATATATTTAGTTCTGTCTATAGGAAATTGTTTCAATTTTGTTTTGTGGACCATAATAACATGAATGTTCTTGTTTACCTTCATTCTACTGAAGTACAATTTTGTTTTGTGAACCATAATAACATGAATGTTCTTGTTTACCTTCATTCTACTGAAGTACAATTTTGTTTTGTGGACCATAATAAGGTGAATGTTCTTGTTTACCTTCATTCTACTGAAGTACAGTTTTGTTTTGTGGACCATAATAACATGAATGTTCTTGTTTACCTTCATTCTACTGAAGTACAGTTTTGTTTTGTGGACCATAATAACGTGAATGTTCTTGTTTACCTTCATTCTACTGAAGTACAGTTTTGTTTGTGTTTATTAGGTGTCTCTGCCCAAGGATGGCTTTATACCTCCAGAAGGATGGCGCTGGGACTCGGACTGGTACATCAGTCCAGAACTCAGGTGAGATGCTACATTATATATGATATTCATTAATAGTTAGATATTTATATGAGGTTCTCTATATCTTGTATGACATGAACAGTTACTTAAATTCTCAGATGTGTACATATTAGACTATATGTTGGGTAATGAACTATATCGTCACAGTTCTTGCAAAACCATATATATGACTAATTTCTATAAATAACATTTTTGTGGTAATCAGATGACTTGGAGTAGCCTGCATTTATTTGAATAGCTATTTATTTTGATTAGCCAATCAGATTCAGTAAATTCACTGAACTTCAAAACCACGTATCTTTCAAACCATTTTACTTTACCTTTTAAAACAATTTTATTATTTTCACATACATTGTTTTGCAAGAACAGTAATGACATATGATATATTAAGGTGGTTACATATGATACTCATGCATCCTTAAACATTTTTGAAAATAATGATATTCAGGTAAAATAATATTAAATTTGTAATTTCAGGATTCCATTGGATACCATTGCCTCTTGCGTATCTGTGGTTTGTGTACATTCTTGTCTTGGAAAATGATCACAAAATAATTGTCTGATTCTTTTATAATTGATTTCCACCAACCACACACCCTTTTTTCTTTACTAACAATACGTCTTTGAGTTGGGTGTCCAAATCTACATCTCAGCCCTTGTCTGTCCATGCATTATTTAATACAATGATAATGTTCTTCTTTCAGCATGTTGTTTGACAAAGATGCCGGACATCATCAGTACTTGGAAGACATCTACGAATGTCAGAACAGAAATCTGCCTGGCGGTAGATGGGGAGAGGCATCACGACCTTGGACAGATGTGGTGAGTGTATTACCTGCACTGCTGACACCATGTAATATCAGTGATAGAGGTCCATGGTAGAACATTAGATACATTAGTATTGTAGGATCAATCCCTTTTAGTAGACCCTTTGGGCTATTTCCAAAAACAGCAGCTTCTTTAGTAGACCTTATGTTACAAATATGTGACACCTGATAGCTATTGATTAAACAAACATTGCTTTCCTTTCTGCGTAACTGAATTTTTTTTTTTTAAATTTATGTTTCTGCTATGCCTATTGATGGGATGGAGGATCTTTGGGATATTTAGCCAGTTATTAAACCAGGCTTGAGATCGTTCTACCACAACACTAGAAAAGATAATGATTAAAATATTTCAGAAAGGAGACCCTACTCCAAAGCGAGATGAGATTGTTCTACCACAAGGCTGGAAGTGGGATCAAGACTGGCAGGTTGACTTAAGTCGTGCTGTTGACGAGGAAGGTAAAAATATATTTTATCTTGAACAGATCATTAACAAAAGTCTGGTCAAACTGATATATTTAGTTAAAAGTTACATGTCAGAGGAAGGCAAATTCAAAAGCTGGAGAAAGTTTCTTATTTGAGAAAAAATGAAGGTGGCATTTTCTTTTAAAACTCTAAATTTGGGCAAAAATTTATCTATGTCCTCCCCCCCCCTACCCTACCAAAATAGGACTCCTATGCCTATGGACTCTGTGTACAGATTTTCCTTCACATCTCTAGTCTCCATCTTTTATCATCCCTACTGTAAAAATTAACTAGTGTGTACCACAATTGTTTTCAGGTTTTGAGTACTGTGTAGAAGCCACTATTGGAGGCTACGGTCCTGTGGAAAAGACATATCACCTGTGTCGACGGCGAAGATGGGTACGGTCTAGGACTATGGTATTGGATGTCAAGAAACAGGCAGAGAAGGTAAATTTTTTACAATGTAATGTGTATAGGTTTAGGGCATAATTAGTAATAAGCATAGGTCAGTAATAATTGTAATATGGTTTGGTAAATTTGTCATCTTTACAACGAAGGAGTGAATAAGCAATTTTGCCAAATTACGTATTAAAATTTAAAAAATTTAATGTCCGTCGATTTGTCTTGTTGTCTAAAATTAATTAATTAATTAACTAATTGAATGAGTGAAAGATAAAGTTGTTATTTTCAGAATTTTAGGTCAGTTTATAAAATTATCAATATTTGCCCCTTTGTCAGACTGTCGACAAATTATTGTCTACACTCAGGTTATGAATTACAGAAAGCTTTAGGGAAATTATTACTTAAGATTTTTACAAGAGTGTTGCAGCATTCTGAAAAATCACCTTCTTTCAGTAATTTAAACTACATGTAGTCTTAATTTGGAAAAAGTGGATGTAATATGAATTTTATTTGCAATATTCTGGTCTTTAGTGAGGTGCATGCAAATCATTAGCAACATCCGGCATAGGTTCGTCTTAGAAGCTTCAATTAATACACAGAAGGCCAAAAGGCAGTATACTAGATGAAATTATCTTTTTAAAATTATTATTGCAATCTGAAATTTATCTGAGAAATCACAGTTTATAGACCCAGGTAGTCACTGAAAAGATTTTGTAAATCTAGATCTGTTGTTTTTTTATTGTCAAAATATACCTGGTACACCTTCTTTTGATTTTTGATATAGTAACTGTTGGTCAGACATTTTATTTATGATAAAGATTGCTACATGTATAATAGTAAGCAGGGGTCTCGCTACATGTCATAAGCGATGACGGGCCTGCTATCTCTTATTTGGAATATGGCCACCATCCATTGGCAGTGATAGTAATATCAACCATCCATTTATTTAGCCCACCATCCAAAATCACAAGTCATGCCATCATCTTGAATATATATATATAAAGACATTTTTGAAGTACATGTACCCTGCAAATCGTAGATCCCATCCCTTTCTATAAGTGGAACCAGCTCTACCGATTCCCTCCATCCCTTTCCTGAATAGTGGGGAGACCATTGACTAAGCTTAGAACAGTTATGTTACGAGATGTGTACAATCTATTTTCAGGAGAAAGGTAAACAGAAGGCAGCTGAAGGTTGGGAATACGCACCGCTGTTCAACATGAAGTTCCACGCACAGGAGCGCACCATGGACATGGTCAGGAGACGGCGCTGGCATCGTAAAATGATTGCTGAAGATGCCAAGGCTAGCTGTTTTTTCAGCATGCAGGTAAAGGTTTTTTATTCATGGCAGCAGAATAAAAATATAATTATAGATCTTTATATTACTGAACAAATATCTGTAAATTAATTAGGAACAGACTGTAAACTGCATGTGTGTTCTTATTTTTACAATATTTGTATGGATTTTGGTTGACACATGACTATAATACTGTTTGTTTTGGGATTTTTAGGATGGAGAAGAAAATGCATCACTGACAGCACCCAGGATGTTCCTCACATTTGACAGTTAGTGACCAATCAGCTTCCATCTTTTTTTATTTCATTTTATTGTTATTTGTTTTGTAATGATCTTGCCTCAGGTGTAAATTAAAATCTATTATTTTGTTTGGTTCTGATCACTGTAAATAGATTTATGAAAGCTATATGTATATCTTTTGCTTGTTGTATATTTTTGCTATATCAAGTAAAATCAAAACATTGTATGTAAAGCATGATTAAACATGTTTTAGGCCACATATATACAAGTAAAAACTAGTTTCTCATATTGTGATCAATAGTAATATCTTATTAATTTGAAGTGTCTAGTGAGGGGACAAAATTGATGTTATTATGCATCTTAACTACTGTTTGTTTGTGTCCTCACTTTGCTCAGGTTAGTAGTGAGGGTGTGGAGGAATCATTTAGGTTCCATCCACAACTCATTGTAAAAATATTTTAAAGGAAAATGGTTTTTACTATAACTTTATTTTTAATTATTAATGGATTCACTTTTTTTAGCATTTTTTATTTATTATGTTTATTTTGAATTTTTTCCATAGTTATATTTAGTATATTTTTATTATATCATACTGTGGATCACATTTATACAGTGATTTACTGTACTATATTTTTACTTTCATTCATAGTTTGAATCCCAGTAGCCGGTACTTATTTTTGAGCTGGGGGTGAGTGGGGGTGGTCGTTAAACGGTTAAACCAACATTCATTCATTATCTACTGTTTATATACTATTTTGTTTTAACAGAAGCTCACAAGTATCAACTTCGGGCATACATCTACCAGGCTCGGGATTTGCTTGCCGCAGATGACACTGGATTGTCAGGTGAATATATGAATTTTTTAATTGTCACATGTGAATTAAAATTTGTTTTTGAGCTTTATCTGGAGGGGTGCTTGTTAGATGGATTTCCTTGATGTCCAGTTTATTATGCAATGATCAAAATTTGTTTTCAGTAAAAAGATTTAAAAGTTGCAAAATGTTAAGCAGATTAATCAAAGCAGACAGTTTATAATGCAACACATTTTGCTTTGTGGGTTATTTTATTACCATATAGTTCCTATTAACACCCTCTCCCTAATTAATACACCCCACTACCCTGGACATTTTGCAAAATAAAAATGATACCTTGGTATATATCCATGATAATGCCATAGTATTCAAAGTATGTAATAAATGCACACTCTAGTAATATGGATTGCACAAAATATTTAACAGTAAAAACACAATTTCAAACTATCGTAAGCTCAATAAACTCCAAATTCCCTTGGGGTGTTAAATAGGGAATATACGGTATATCTGTTTTTTTAACAAATAAAATATTTGTGGTATGTTTCAGATCCATTTTGCCGTGTTTCATTCCTGACCCAGAGCATGGTGACTGAGCGAGTTCACAAGTCTCTCTGTCCAACCTGGGACCAGACACTCATCTTTGGAGAGATTGAGGTCCATGGGAACCCAAGAGGGATTGAGTCCCAGCCACCTACCATTGTCCTTGAACTCTTTGATTATGACACATTTGTATGTATTAACTCCAATACAGAGTACAAAATATTTAGTTTTCTCACCTGCCTATGTAATTATATATACTGAATAGCAAAAGAAACGCAAATGTTTGTTCAGATCCAGTTTAATTAAATAAGACGAAAAATTCATAAAACTCATGCTGTACATTACACTTCTCTGCACATGCCTCCAGTAAGCAAAACAACTAACGTCAGAATGTGGTTAACTTTTATTCAAACAAACATTTCAAATTAAATTTGCATTTCTTTTGCTGTTCAGTAGATATGGTCTAATTGGAAATACAGCTGGCTCTCATAGCAGTTACTGAACATATTAATTGGCATTTGATAATAATAATCAGAATGGATCATCTTTTTCATGTTAAATTCACATTTTGCAGTGTCATTGGCTTCGTTTGTTTTTAACATTTAGATATTTGGTGTTAGAATTGTTTTGAAATATTAAAATAATTTTACTACAAATTATCTAATATATTAAAACAGATAATGTAGCATTGGTCTTATGCATCCTTATATATAATGCTATATTATCTGTTTAACTAGTCAAAAATAAAAAATATTAAACAAATTCTTAATTTCTCTTGTATTGTAAACGAATTACAGGTTTTATTATTTATTTTGGGTAAAACGTCTAAACAGTAAACTTCCAGGTCATGGTAAAGCTGTATATTTTGAATTCATCTTGATATCCTTCTTTTAGGGTAAACCTGAATTCCTGGGTCGTGCGAAGGCCCAGCCAATGGTAAAGCTCGATCCAGCTGATGCAAGAACACCAGTTCTACAGTGGTACAGTATTGATCGGCAGGGCCAGCAAGGAGGAGAACTCTTGGCAGCATTTGAGTTGTTTTTGGTAAGCAAGTTTTGCAAAGCAATTTGAATTTTTTTTTAAAGAGTTAGAAAGTTATTTCCATTCTTCTTTAGACTAGACGTTTTCATGAAAGAATTCTAAAATTACAATGAGTGTGAAACCAAAGCAATAACTAGTAAAACAACATTACTTAGCACAGAATCAAAGTGATTTTGAATGTTGTTCTATGTCAACCAGGGATTACTTACATGAGAATATAATATTTGTATTGCAATTATAATATATGTACCGACCATGAGCATTGATAGGTGGGGATAGGGGGATGCATCCCCTCACATTTCAACACCAGGGGACAATCTATGTAAATGTCCCCCCCCCAACACTTTTTGTTTAGCGAAAACAACAATAACAAAACAAAAAAACCTGAATTCCTGAATTTAGTCATCAGCTTGAGAGTAATGAGGCTCAGCTGTTACTTCAGAATATTAAAAATATTTTTAAAAATTAAAAGAAAACTAATTCATTTTATTTAATTTTATGTTTTACTTGACCTTACCCAAATCATTATGATTATTTAACATACAGTAGTAATTTATATTTATCTAGATTTCTGTCAATTACTGGTAATATTTGTAAAGATGCTGGGTAACTGTATAGATAATATAAAGCCGTCATTTCCTACTGTCACCTCTTAGATAACAGAAAAACCAGATGAAGATGTCAGTATCATTGTTGACTCCGAGGAATCGGTTTGTATTAGCATGTCAACAGATGATAATTTAATATGTATGTGAGCATGTTGCAAGTTTTTTCTGGCCCGATTACCTTTACTAGACTCTGTTAAAGAGTCAACCTGAAGATTAACTGCTTTTTGCCCTTGCATATCAATGCAGGAATCTTGTGTGTGTAACAGCTTTAACAGTACTGTTTGACAAAGGATTTAAACATTTCCTAAAACAACTGAATTGTTCTACTTCTAGACCATCTTCAGCTGCTGATTGCAAGAGTTATTTCCCTTGTCCAGTAACATGACACCAAGAAAATCTCTTGAATTATTTTTTGTATATCTTTTTAGATATGTCTGTCCATCCATCTTTTATTGAGATTCATCTGTCCATACATCCATCCATCCATCTATCCATTCATCCATATCTTAAAAACCTGAACTTTACATTGTATCTTGTGTGGCCATCATGTTCAGATGATGATTGACATTTAATTATATTGTTGCATAGCATGCAATGCATAATATGTGCATAAGGTAGAATTTTTAAAAATAAATAATTAATCTCTGTCCACATTACTTCTGAACTACTGCATGTAGTATCGGACTATTCAAAAAGACAGTAATAACTGCACCCTCTGATTCTGATATGTGTAAATGTATTAATTTATGTATGTATGTATATGCAGGCGCAGATGCTAGTAAATAAGTGTAAGTGTTGGTTTAATCCAATTTGTATGTAGTGATTAAATTCAGAATCAAGTTACATAGTGGATACAACACTACATTGTCATATTCTTTGTTCATCATGTTATGATGACAGAGTTATTTCCCTTGATGGGTGACATGAAAAATAATGCAAGCAAGCATGTTGGTTTTTGTAATGATTTGTTTTTAATCTCTCTATCCATGCATTCAAACCACTGAACTATGTTGTATTTATTGGCAGTTGGTTACCAATAGTTACCTTTCTGATTTTAGCATTTAACATTTATCAAGACTATGTAATTGCTTTTCTGTACATTCATCCATCTGGGATGATTCATTGGTCAACTTTGTTAGTAGTTTGGCTGCTAATGTCTTTGTGGACTTGCATGAAATGATGCAATGATAATTATTTCCCATTTTGGCTGGCATGAAACATAATGCAATGCTGTTAAATGACTTATGATCAGGTATGTTGCATTTTGCGCAATCTTTCTTTTGATTTTTGATATCATTTAAAACTTCCTTTCCATTCTGTCATTTATATATTACATAAAGATTAGGGAATGTAGTAAAAAATATTTTGGAAGCCTGAAAAATGAAATTGATTTATTTGGAGGCAGGGATCTAAAATCTCCAAGTATGCAATATTATTTCTTTAGTTAAAAACAAAAAAATCATTAGAAAAATCTATTTTCTATTTTCAGTTTGATAGGTTTTTATGGGGCCGTTCACAATTATAAACATTTTCTCAAATATACAAACCATATGCTGGTTGGGGTTGGAGGGGGAGGGTAGTTAAATGCCTGTGTACGCTTTTAAAATTGGAAGAAAATGTCAATCTATATAGCACAGATGCCCAGTGTGTCAGAAGTTCTATACCAGATACTAGCTCATAAAGCATCAAGATAACGATGGACACAAGTTAAAGAGGAGGAGATAATCTAGATCCATATTGTTTTTAGACATAATAACAACTATTTCTGGAAAAATGGTTTTAAAATTTTCTCTTTAATAAATAATGCACATCAGTATAACATACCAAAAAACCCATCACAAGTTATAGAAACCATGCAAAGTATTTACCGGTATATGTAAATGTTTATTTGGTATTTTTCAGATGACTGGCAAAGATCTTCCATTCATGCCTCCTAAGAAAGGAAACCTGTTTCTTGTCCCTAATGGAATCAGACCAATTATGCAAAGAACAGGAATTGAGGTATGACAGGTTCATTGATTTTCTTAAATATTTATCTGTTTTATTGTTAGTCATTGAATCAAATCCCTCTTAGTGGGTCCAGTGGACAATTTCACTTTCTTCTTTGTTATCCTTGACAATTATACAATAGATTTAAGTAAAGTACTTCTAAAAGACCACACCATTTTAATTAAAAAGAGTATTCTATATGGTGTCAGCATGTATCTTCTTTAGAATAAGTATCTAAAAATATTGAAAGGGTGATGAATTTTTATTTATAAATAAATGGTTTTATTTGTAACCAAGCCATGGGGTTTTTAATCTCGATACCAGCTCCAACCCAGAGTTAGTGCTGCATAAAGGATTATTGGGTAGGTGTAAGCAACTTAAACCAACTAGTGGTCTACAAATGGTTTAACAAAGGCCACGGTATGTGCTGTCCTGTCTATTGGAAAATGCATATAAAAGATCCCTTGCTGCTAATCGGAAAGAGAAGCCTATGTGCAGTAGCGGGTTTCCTCTGAAGATTAGAATTCATACAGAATATCATGTGTCAGACACCTAATAGTCACTGAATAAAAAATACAATGTCCTGGGGTGTCATTAAAGAAGCAATCCTTTCCTTTATTTGTAACTCTTAATGATTTTATTTATAACTAATAATTGTTTTATTTATAACTAACAGAAGTTATATCTCATCTTGTAGATTCTTGCATGGGGTGTGAGGAACATGAAGAAATTCCAGCTGGCCAATGTGTCATCTCCAAGTATTGAGTTCGAATGTGGTGGCCATGTCATCAATACCAGTGTCATAAAGAACACAAAGAAAAATCCAAACTTTGATGAGAACCTTTATTTCTTTGACGTGGTAACTGTATTTGATTGCTTCAACACGCTAGGTACAAATATGCAGTTATTTCCCCTTGCTACTAATTGCAAAAAGTACCCTATGCGGCGGTAGCAGGGTTTTTCAAAAAGACTGAGACACAAAACACCATAAGTCTGACACCTAATAGCCGCTGAATAAACAGTATTGTAGGGTGTCATTGGGATGTAGCTCAAACAGTAGTATGTCTGCCTGTCGGTTGGTCATCAGATCAATCCTCAATGAACCTATATGCAGTTTGGGCTATTTTCCGTTCCAACCAGTGTCCCACAAGTGGTTCATACAAGGCTGTGGTATATGCTGTCCTGTCTGTGGGACATTGCATATAAAAGATCCCTTGCTGCTTATCAGAAGGAGTAGCCTATGTGACGGTAGAGGTTTTCCTCTAAATGACATGTATGACATCCAATAGCCGATGATCAGATAAAAATCAATGTGCTCTAGAGGCGTTGTTAAATAAAACAAACTTTACTTTAGTTTTTTGGTTTTGTTTGCATGCATGCATGCATGCATGTGTGTACTTATTGGAAAATATTTCAATGGAACACAAAATGAAATTGTAAAATTTACTGAAATGGAAAAAAAATGGAATTTGTTAAATTCTAAAACTGAAAATCAATGCCTCTATGTAATCTATAGTCTATATCCAATTAAAATAACAGCAATTTAAAAAAAATGTCCACGGCAAAATAAATGCTGTGGAGAAATAGTGTCCATGGCATTTTCCATAACAATTTTTGCATGAAGAATACTTTATTTTTAACAATAAGAAAAAAATATACATTGAATTTTTTTTTTAGTTCATTGCAAAAAAAGTGCCATGGAGAATGAAAAATTCCACAGCATTGCGACTGCTATGGGTAATTTCAGGAATAGCCTTTAGTTACCTGCAGTTTAACAGCTGGAAGACTTGAATCTGACTCGGAACTCATAAAGATGAGGATGTTACATCTCTTGCCCCATGTGACTTTAATATGCTGTGCCTTTGACTTGTGGTTATTAGGGTTAGTCATCACCCAGCAAAGAACACGTACTTTCTTAGCTAATTCCTTGGCAAGAGCACTGGATTCCTCTTTTTAAAAGAAAGAAAGAAAACGAGCTAGAAACAAGGATAAAACTGTTATGTAATTCAAGTGTTCTCCAACCCAAGTAAAATTATAAGTTGTTTGTAGTTGTACGCCCGGCATGATGAGAATTTATGCTTCCAAGGAACATTTTTGGAGAAGGATCTACCAACCTCATAAAAAATGTTGCCAAGTTGAAAATGAATCTGCCATGCTGAAAAAAAAAGACTTAGCCAGTTCTATTCACCTATCGCTATATCTAGCCTATACTTGGATTTGAGTTAGACATCAAAGGAGGATCATGCCTCTTTAAGCTAATCACTGGAATGTCTATGCAGTCCCTGGTTTCTTTTATCACTGTTAGCAATAGCATGCAACTTACTGTCCATTAAGATGTCACGATCACTCATTTCTCATCGTCTATAAGACTGCAGTAATTTAGTGCCCATTACTGTTAACTACATTTTAACAACAGAATAAACAATTCAGTCTGTAAGAATGACCACTGCATACTGGTAATTAATACACTAGTAGGATGGCAACACATCAGTTTAAATGACATGATATTTATAATCCCAGCCCCCCCACCTCCCACCCCACCCCTCCAAACATCATGTATAATGGAACCAAGTTTAGGATTTACAGTAAGCTGTAATCACCGGTCTGGAAACTGAATTTATCTCATGATGACCAAAATGGTGGACAATACATGCAGCAAATAGCAATGTTTTTGATTCAACTTGAAATAAAACAAGTAATTTTTAATTATTATTTATCAAACATATATCACAATAAAATTAGATTTTGTGATGTTTTATTTAAATTTTGAATGCATTTCTGCTGTCCAAGTTTTGAATCAAAATGTAAACAATCGGTTGTATCAAAAGTTAAAAATCAAAGCTACTGGTGTTTTCGATCCAGATTTCTTCTGTCTACCCATTGACTCTGTTTATAAGACAAGTACCATTTTTGGGGAAGTATTTCTGATCTTCCAAAATCAGCTAATACACCGCAATATATGGTACTTTTATGACTTAGATTTCTAAATAATTTCAAATGTGAGAGGGGACCTATTCTCACCCATCGTGGCCTTCGCCCACTTGTTTGTGAGGCCCAATACCTCTCATGTCTGCTAACTCTGTCCCAGAAAAGTTGGGGAACATTGGTACTTGTACTAATTAAACAAATAACTAACCCAACTTGCACACACACACAAACCAAAATTGAAAAAAAAAAAAAAAAGTTAATAATTAAAAACAAATATTAAAAATTAATTTAATAAATTAAAAACCCAACGAAACAAAGTCAATTTTAAGATGAGTCGATGGTGTTTATGTTAGGAATGTCAGTTTGTTTTGTAGTAGGGACCGTACATGAAGACTGGTGTCACCACAACTCGCTACGTGTTCGCCGAGTTCTATGGCATAAAAACAGGCCTCCCATAGAAGGCCCTTTTACTTTATGTTGTCGGTGACATATGAAGAGGTCTACACTTGCAGAAGGTTGGCAAAGGACTAAGCTAGATTTAAAACATCGACAAAACCGGTTGCGGTTAGGGGTTAAGAGTTTATTGCGCATCAAAAGCGAAAGCCGTATGTC
>JAULBS010109949.1:0-30383 GCA_032355785.1 Symmetromphalus regularis | reverse complement strand
ATACACATACATAAAGGCATTTAATTAATATATCATCATACAATACGATAGCTGCCAGTCATTTTTTGGCCAAATTGAGTTTGATACATTATAATAAAATTTAATGCACTGTTGAAATACTGCCTATCAGAACTGAGTAACTTTGGAAATTTTGTCCAAAATGGCAGCCAGGAAATGTTATTCAAATGGGGAAAAAATTACTTGGGCAGTTATCTTATAAGAGTCCATTGATATAAAATTTTCTGTTGGGTTATTTACCTGTACTGAACTACCAAGGGTAACATAAATATTTTAAGTTTGAAATGATATGGAAAATAAAGTTCAGCATAATGGGTTAAAAGTTACCTTGGTTTTTGTTTTGATCAGATGGTTTTTAATACATTTTTTATTGCATCAACATTTTACTTTTATCTTTGCAAATTTTATTATTCTAAAAAATGAAACCAGTCCGATTTCTTGTTGATATTTCATCCTTCATTCACAATTTTTTTTTTACTTGTGAACCATGGTTGAACCATCAAAGAGAAATGGCAGTCAATGAATGGAGATGGTGTATATATTACAATGTTGCTGCAGACACACAGCAACTCCTGAAACTAAAACATGGAAGTTTCACTGGTGAGCCAAGTGTATACATCAAACCACCTTATTGCCATGTTGTTGGATAAAATTTCATGGATTTTAAGTTGGTTCCCAACAAAAAGTTAAAAAAAATCCTGTAGGGCCCTCGCTTGTAACATTTTTAAACAGTGTGGAAACATAACAGCAGGCAGCATGTAAGGTTTTACGCTTTTATCTTTGATGATTTATGAACTGCTGGTATCCTATTACGTATGAAGATGCAAATAACTTTTCACGTGTTATTCTCAACTTATGTGGTCCCAATAAATTGTTTTATAAAAATAAATATTACGACAGAAACTGAGAATCCCTGTCATACAATGACCATTAATGAATATTTAAATTTAGTATGAAAACTTTAAAAAAGAACTTAAAAATATTTAAAGATTTTATCTGCGATCTGGTTTTAAAATCCTTTGAAATATGTAACATGAGTTTTACAGAAAACAAGATGAAGTAACTATAGAAAGATCAATGTTTAAAAGTCTACTACATATGCCTGATAATTGTTGAAAATATTTTTACCAACAAATGAAGTTGGCAACAGAAGTGTTTTTCAACAAAAATCTACTATGGCAAATTCCAACAATATTGGCAACAAAATGATGTAATTTTCAATCTGCATGATCAGGGTGACACAATAATTGTTTTCATGTAGATTGCCCATGTACGCATGTTTTAGTTGCAGATAAAAACAATGTTTACTAGTAGTCATAAAATAGCATAGAACAAACATACTCTAAGAACTGCAGATGTTGTAATACAATTGCATGCTGGAACAGAAGTAATATTGTTCCACCTATTTATGTGATTCAGTAATAAGTCTAACAGACAACAGATTAATCACTCATGTATTAAATAAATAAAACCACATTCAATCTTAAAATTTCATGCTGTGATAAATGAACAGGTTGAAGAGAAAAATACAAATGAATTGCCAAGTACACACTGAACGTAATCATTCTGTATTGTCATTCGGAAGTTGAACCATGCATAAAACAAGTACAAACATTTCATTTCAAATATAGCAGAATTATTATAAATATATGACAAACAACTAGATAAACCTTTGTACATTTGAAATAATTTTATTTGACTATTGAATTCAACGATAATTTGGAATTATCAAATTGGTTCAGAACAATGCAGTTGTCATATTTATCCAGGTGGGGTGGGATGGGGACACTTGTACTCAATTCTGCATGTTGTTAGACTATGGTTTCACTGCAACTGCAGTCATGCATGTTATTTGGGAAGGAAAATAACTTATTTTTGTTGCAATGAAAATGTAGCTTTACAACGTGTATAGGCAGATAAAGATGACAAAAAATAGGTTAAGTGTAATCTTAGCTTTCGATGATCAGAATGACTTTCATGATGTCTTGATTGCCACTGATGATCAGGCACATGAGAAAATGAAGAAACAAGCTCAATAAAATACAGTTTAAATCTTTTAAAAAAGGTAAGGTAGATGATACCAGAGTAAACACAAAGTCATGCTTTTATAACAGTCTATATATTTTATTTATTAACAGTAAAAACAAATAAGCCAATAATATACATTCTTGCAGAATAATTTTAAAATTTCAGTAGAATGCATAATTTGTACATAAAAATAAATAACCCCTGGTGTGCAAGTCTAATAGCTACAATGAGTAATGTTATGTTTTAATCCCTTCACCCAAACACACTGTATACATTTGGATTAACTAACATTAAGTGCACAGGTCTACATTATCAACTATCATGTATTATCAGGTTCATGTCTAAGTTTTAAAGGGGATCAATCATGGTTTTTCCTGCCTTTTTTGTACCAATATAATCAAAACACTACTTAAATACAATTATTGTAGATTTTCACACGATTATAAATATAATAAAGTATCATCCATCTGCTGCTGTGTGCAAATAAAGAGATCTGTATAGCTATGAATACAACCGAAAAGAATATTTGCACTTTATGAACCAACATAATAGATCAGTTGTATTTCCTGCATGTAATAACCCCTCAGAATGTGCTAAAAGTGCTATTTTCCTAAACACCAAACTGAATGTCTTCCCCATGTAGTTCTTTCAATATTTATAGGATTGTGTATCTTTGAGATAGTTTTATCATTCTGTAAATGCTCCATGAACTACATGTGGAAAAAAAACATTAATTTTGGGTTTTCATGATACAGTCTATGTATCCAGCTATTGAAATTCAGATCATCTTGCATTGGCAATTTAGTTAAAATAATAACAAACTAAAATATATAAAATGCCGTCATAGATCAATTTTGCAACAGCTTCCTGTGACAGCACTGATTGCCGTCGCAAATATTAAAGGACTGTATCACCTAGCTGACCATATATAAAGCACGATCTGACTCAAAGGAGTTGTAACATGTTTCAATGGCGAGTATGTGTAAAAACGAGCATGTTTAAATAAAATATACCAGTATGTTGATCAAGCGTCAGGTAAGATGATGACTAGTCCGAGAAACACAATTTATAGAAGACATCAATATCTTTGTTCCAGATCTATTGGCAGTGTTGCTCAGTCACTGAACAATGTAGTGAGGTAGCTGTAAATCAATCTATTGCTTAAAGTCGTTGAAAATTGAAATGAGATCATGGTGACTTGTAAGAAAAAAATCTACCTAAGATGTTTCTCTAGTCAGTGCTCAGTTTCAAGGCAAGTTCAGGCCCAGTGCTCATAAAACTTTTTTTGGTGACCTAACACCAATGACAATATCATACCAGTAACGACCTCACAGGGCTGTACTGAAGTCTGGAAATTAAAGTCATAAAATCATAGAGGACTATCGACAATGAGCAGATAGGGAGACACTGATGTTGA
Organism: Symmetromphalus regularis; assembly: GCA_032355785.1. Lineage (NCBI taxonomy): Eukaryota > Metazoa > Mollusca > Gastropoda > Neomphalida > Neomphalidae > Symmetromphalus > Symmetromphalus regularis. The sequence continues at coordinate 26,920 of JAULBS010109949.1, read as the reverse complement.
GTTTTTAATACCAAAAGTAATTTTTCACAAAACTTATTAAGCCCAGAAAAATGTAAATAATAACAAATTGCATGTTTAATATTCTGTTACTTATTGCTAACTGTCTTATAACAGGATTTGTAGAAGACTGTTGTATAAAGTTTTCTGGGTTTTGTTACCTAGGATCTTATGCATGCACTAGAAATTGTGAAACTGGGTTTCCTTTCAAACTAACATCACGGAGAAAACACTCAAGTTCCTCAGATACTGATCTAAAATCGATGGAAGAACTTCAACCTGGTTAATGAAACATGAAATGAAGTCTGGATGACCTGTTAGGCAAGAATTTTCTTTGGGTGAAAGAAAACAATATAATGTGCAGTATCAAACGAATAGAAAGATTAAACACCACAACAATGAAGTTTTAGAAATAGGACAAGCATTTGTTCCTGATCACTGTAGTACAAAAATGCCATTATAAAAATGGCTTGAAATGTTTATAAATAAAACAACTAAAAAAGAAATGGCAATTCAATGACATGATAAAATATATGTAATTTCCTGTACTAAAATTACATAGACTAAAAAACTGAGGTGAAAGTAACTTTCAGAAATCAAAACTTAATTGGGTATGGTGGAATACAAATGGGGTCAATAATTTTGGGGGAAATGCTAAAATGATTGTGTTCAAAGTGATGTTTTCATATATTACATGATTTTAAAAGTCATGACAGCTAGCACTCAAGAATTAGTCAATACAATTTATTATAATTACAACACACACAAGAAAAACCCATGTTTAGTAAATTGGCAACATGTTGATGACAAAAATGTTTTACTTTCCCTGACAGTATGGAATGGTCATTGTGGAAAAATATATATTTCTGGGCACTGATGTTTGAGGTATTAAGTTTTCCTTTCTTCGTTCATCTTTGTAAATTGTTTAAAATTCAGTTTCTTTTGGCAATCATATTCATATACATATTAATATAATATGTATTTAATGTATTCACATCTTTTGTTCTCACATTGTGTTTAAAGGTCCATATTCAGAGGCCTTTCAAAGAATATAAATAATAACTTTTTTATCACTATACTTGTTTTATATTTTGTTGCAGACTATCTGAAAAGTAGAACACTTAAGAAAAAAATAAATGTTGACTTGCTAATTTGAAGAGAAAAAAACAAATACAATTGGATATTTTTAATGAATAAAAAAACAGGAAAGTAAATAGAAACACTAGAGCATCATGGTCACGGAAATCTTCTGTATTAACAAAATTATTTGGAGCAGCGGTCAAAAGTCGTAACCAAAAGGTGGGCTTTACACTCAGATGTAGCAATTATTTACAATTGAAACAACAAATCAGAAATTCATTGTAAGACCTTTAAATGTAAGACAAAATCCAGAGAAAACCAACTTTAACATATTTCATTATTACCAAATACACAAAAAATGTCAAAGAATCCTAAAGGTTTAATTTTTTTAGACAACTGTAAAACATGCGGTTATGTTTGATTACAATAAAATGGAAATCAGATTTTAAAGACATTTCATTAGAGTTAATTTTGATAGATATATACAATATAAAACTATATCTAATGTAAGGCAACAGGTCTTTCCTAAAGGACACCATCTTAGCATCCACAATTTGAGTGCTGTGTTATTACAAACTTCAAGTCTTGCACATGTTTCATTACAATCACATTTTGTTTTAGTCATATGTTTCAAAAACTAACAGATTTGGCAAAAGATTCAGCAAATTAAGATATAAATTGTGAACATTTTGTTCAATATTGCACTGTATATTCCTATAGAGGCAAATTTCTGAAATTACTATACAATTTTAATATGCATATTAAGTACATATAATTGTTAATTATACAGATAAATTTATAATTACTACCATCAAGCTTTTTAAAACAAAATATTCCATGTAAATTGTACGTTTTTTGTAATCAGATATCCTCAAGGTCATCATGTATATGTTCATGATAACCAATTTCAATCTGGTTATTGTCTTACATCAAGGGCTTCCACAAAATAACAGTAAAATTCCCAACATGCACAAAATGTAACCATAGTAAAATCTGAAATAGGAATAAACCTAACACTCATTGCAACCATAGGTGCAGCAAAAACTTACACTTGCAAATACAGCACCCATATAACAATTTGTAGAGCACCCACCATCACAAACTGTAAACTCTAAAAACAAGCCACTACTACAATAAAACAAACTCATAAATTCAACTGCAGGAATGGTAATCTTTCTATTTTCACCAAATTTAACACTTTTTTTTTATCTTTTCAAAAATCTTTCTCAAAAAAACATTCAAAATTCATTACAACTGGCTCAGGGAAAATTTATTCCAGAAGGATTTTGATGGCTTTTCAAGTCTGTTGTCCTTTCTAATATTGACTTGCACTAAAAATGGTGATTTATTCATGATGTGAGATATGTGATGGAAAATTTCATTCCGATTCATACATTCATTTCAGTGATGCTAGGCACAATGTTTCAGCATCGAGAATAATTTATCTCTGGAATTAATTGTACACACCCATTTCCTCTTTAAGGCATTCTATTTGTCCTATAGTTCTCTGAACTACATCTGGTCGAATCAATGAGAAGTCAAACAAGTTCACCATATGTAGAATAAAGTTTCTGCACAAGTTTTTTTCAATAATTTCACGTCCGTGCAACTCGACAAACGTTGAACAGGCCATTGGAATCTGAACATCACCGATGTAGCTGAAAAATTGAGAATCACTGTAGAAAGAAAAACAGAAAAATAAGCTGATATCTGGTACAAAGAACATCTTTAAATTTATCATTAGATGTCTCAAGTATTATACATGGATGTTATAATTAGTATTAAAATAACAAAATATTCTCAGTAACAACATTTTCTGTTTGAGCATAAACAGGCCATATATGTTAGGAACTTTATTTTAGGTTTACTTCCAACATGTTTATATAGAAATAAACAGTCTATCTTAAAGAGTTCAAATTTCTTTTAACACAAGTCCTTTAAAATGTTTGGTATTGTTTGAAACCAATGGGTTTTGATACATCATAACACACTATTTCTATAACTAACAGTCAAATGGTTTTGTTCTTTAATTTAAAATTTATTTGTTTTGTTTTTCATGTTGAAAGTTGACTGTGTTGTTTATTGTGTGCATTTCTCATTTGGGAGAACCAAAAAAATTAATTATGTATGGTATTATATAAAACAGAACAATTTTCAGGTTAAGTCATTTCTGCAATTGTTTAAGTTAATGATGAAACTTACTTTTTTTTCATAATGTGAAGATTCCATAGCTTCATGAGTTCCTTCTCTCCCTCATTGACATCTGTAAACTCCTCGATCATCTACAACACAAATCACAATTCCACATCAGAAAAATGCCACTTTTAAGCTCTACATAGGTTTAACATAATAAAATGAAAAGCTTTTTAAAAAATACATAAATAACAAATACCTCTCATCCAAGATGTAATCTAATAGAAAAATTCAAAGATGAGAAAGATTAAAATTATCAATTTAATAACTTGCATAATTTAATTATTTAAAAAGCATAAATTATTTTAAAATTTAAAATAAATTTAAAAATTTTAATAATAATATCTATTAATTCGTGCAGATTTTCTCAGAGAATTACTGTACGGTACCAAGTTTCAGAACTATTTAATTAAAATTCTTTTAGATTTTAAAGAAAAGTCCATGGCGGGTGACAGACAACCAGATGAATCTGTATAAGAAAAGCTCTGCTTACAAACATAGCAGAACCAAACATACAAACTTTACATTGTTATAAAAGTTATCAAAGTAAAGTCGGTTTTATTTAACAATGCCTCTAGAGCACATTGATTTTTATCTTATTATCAGCTATTGGACGTCAATCATATGGTAATTCTGACATATTTTTTAGAGGAAATGTGCTGTCGCCACATAGGCTACTCTTTCCGATAAGCAGCAAGGAACCTTTTATATGCACTGTCCCACAGACAGGACAACACATACCACAGTTTTGATGAACCAGTTGTGGACCACTGGTTGGAATGGAAAATAGCCCAAACTGTAAATGTAAGTTATCAAATCAAAATAGAAGATATTGTTGGATTCAAACCTGCTATACCAATCTGCATTTTATTACAATCTTTGGTGTTAATCTCACTGCCACCAAGATATTCACATAATAGTAAACGTTCTGTTGACAATGAAACTATTTTCAAGTATTTTTAAGCAACTCCTTAGGAAATAGTTCCTCAAAAAATAACTTGCTCACTTCCACAATGAAATTATTAAAGTTTATTTTCATTTCCATTTTGAGAGTTCCTGACTAAAATCATTAGCAAGAGACTGATCTAGACATTTGATAATAAAATATAAATATCACAAAGAAAGAAACAAAAAAATATTTTTGGTTAAAAACAGGTGAACAATTAATTTGTACACTGATGAGATAAAAATTCTGATACTTTAAGAATAACATTAATATACAAACCTTGCAACAGATTTTACTTAAATGTTTTCTTTTGGTTGAAACTTTCATTTTTCTGTTTTTCTCTGGGAATTAGCTCTTGGTTTTGTATTTGTTTTCAGATGCAATACTTACGTTGACAGTTTTCTGTCTTAGCCATAGAGGATCATTGTTGGAGTCACTGTCATAGTCTATTTCTTGAGGTCGCATTGGATTACTGGTTGCAGTCCGGTAATACAATCTAAAAAACACAAACACCAAAATGTGAATATAAGTAATTTAAACAAACATTAATGGCACAATTTTAAAACAGAATTAACAAATAATAAATTACATGGTTCCACACCAAAATAACAAATGTTAATACAATATCAACATCATTAACTTAAAAATTTTAAGATATTCAGTAAAACAAAATGGAATATATTCTCTGTTATCCAAAAATACTTTAGTGCTTCTCTAACAAACAAAAAGTGAAAACATTTAAATAATAAAACAAATGCAATCCCTTAGGAGCTGGGGGTGGGTGGGGTAGCGGATCAGACCCCATCCTTTTTCGCCAGTTTTTATTTCAGGTATAGATTGGTTTTGCCCAACACATTTTATACACACATAAAAATGGCCCCACCCCCCCACCTCTCTTTGAAAATCCGTCTTACAGGTCTGAAACGTTTTTTGACAGACATCAAATGCAGGATGTCTAGAAAAACTCCAATTAACATCCCCAATTTTTCATGAAAAAGTGAAGAGGTCACAGACTGATCCATCAATAAGGACACTGAATATAACTATATACCTGTTGTGGCCTTGGACAAACTGTCTGTTGATTTTACACTCATTTTCTGGTTCTAAGAACTCGGAAAGACTAGGTTCTGGTCTCTTTGGTCTATAAATATAAAGTTTATTTTCTCTCTTAAACATATACTGAAAATGAAGTAATTACATTTCTGAAACTGATTACATTTTTATTATACTATTTACAGAAGATGGTCACCTGGTAAACTTTCTTTGACTTTTAGTACATATGGCAAAAGATATTTAGAAATTAAAAGGAAAAAATAGTTTTAAAAAACCAAATAAAAATACATCATTTATTTAACATTCTCAACTTAAAAATATATGAAGAATGTTTTTACTTTCTTGATGTTGTTAATTAGTCTGGTTAATTTTTTTTCATCTTTAAAAAATATTCTATCAAATTTAATTCCACTTGAACCTGAATATAAAAAGTGACCAGGAACATACCTGTAAACAAGAATGTGTGTGACAGGCGTCCTCCGTACTGGACCCTTTCGACTAAATGCAAAGCCAATGTGAGAGTGCAGATCCTGGGGGTTCCCTACATACGAGCCATCATAACGTTCATTTATTGATACATCAATTCCTGCTCCTTTTGGATGAGGCTGAAATTTTTGTTTACAAACTACAATAATCAAGTTATGGTAATCCACAAAAAATAAATCTTTTGCATTTAACATAATCTAAAACGGATGTTAGCTGAAGACATGGAAACATTGTAAACAGACTTTTTTTAAATAATTTTTTGATAATGAAGAAGCAGATAGCTTGCATTTTTGTCACTGCAGCAACTATATAATGAAAGGTTTTATATTTTTTTTATATAGTTTATAAATACACGTTTTTTAAAGGCGGAGATGTTTGAGTAACTCACCATATATAGAAACTCTTAACGAGCATGGTAAAGGCAGATATTCAAATAACTCACCACATACAGAAACTCAAAACAAGCATGGTAAAGTCAAAGATGTTTGAGTAACTCACCACATCTAGAAACTCAAAACAAGCATGGTAAAGTCAAAGATGTTTGAGTAACTCACCACATCTAGAAACTCAAAATGATCATGGTAAAGGCATATTCAAATAACTCACCACATATAGAAACTCAAAATGATCATGGTAAAGGCAAAGATATTCAAATAACTCAAAACATATAGAAACTCAAAACGATCATGGTAAAGGCAGAGATATTCAAATAACTCACCACATATACAAACTCAAAACGAGCATGGTAAAGTCAAAGATGTTTGAGTAACTCACAACATATAGCAACTCAAAACGAGCATGGTAAAGGAAGAGATGTTAGAGTAACTCATCACATATAGAAACTCAAAACAAGCATGGTAAAGTCAAAGATGTTTGAGTAACTCACCACATATAGAAACTCAAAATGAGCATGGTAAAGATGGAGATGTTAAGAGTAACTCACCACATATAGAAACTCAAAATGATCACGGTAAAGGCAGAGATATAAAAAAAACTCACCACATATAGAAACTCAAAACGAGCATGGTAAAGGCAGATTCAAATAACTCACCACATATAGAAACTCAAAATGAGCATGATGGTAAAGTCAAAATGTTCGAATAACTCACCAGAGAAACTCAAAACGAGCATGGAAAAGGTGGAGATGTTTGAGTAACTCACCATATATAGAAACTCAAAACGAGCATGGTAAAGGCAAAGATGTTCAAATAACTCACCACATATAGAAACTCAAAATAAGCATGATGGTAAAGTCAAAATGTTTGAGTAACTCACCACAGAGAAACTCAAAACGAGCATGGTAAAGGCGAAGATGTTTGAGTAACTCACCACATATAGAAACTCAAAACGAGCATGGTAAAGTCAAAATGCTCGAGTAACTCACCACAGAGAAACTCAAAACGAGAACGGTAAAGGAAGAGATGTTAGAGTAACTCACCACATATAGAAACTCAAAATGAGCATGGTAAAGGCGGAGATGTTATAGTAACTCCCCATATCTAGAAACTCAAAACGAGCATGGTAAATGCGAAGATGTTTGAGTAACTCACCACATATAGAAACTCAAAACGAGCATGGTAAAGGCGAAGATGTTTGAGGAGACTAAACAGCTGCATACAGTTTATGGAGCACCATGGACATCGGAGATCATGCCTCGCCTCTGTCTGCTGCCGTGTGTTTTTGTTATATAAAAACTGATAAAATATTCGGTGTTTCTTCGGCGAATGGCTGTTAACGTCTTTTAGTTTTCCCGGAGAATCTTTCTTCGGACTCCCTGAAAATAAAGTAAAAGAATGAATAAATAACCCTATAGATATATTAGATCACAAAGTTATGCAAATACCTGTTTTGTTATGGTAACTTAGTTTGGCATGATAATTTGCTCATATTGGAGTTTTATTCTAACTGCAACAGCATAGCGGCAGATGTTTTTTTTAATTATTACCTATTGTCCAAAATTATCCCATCTCAACAAGCTCTATTTGATGGTGCATGTGAATTAAAACAATGTACAGCGTAACAATTGATACAGTGTTATTACACTGTGCTGGGATAGATACTTGTAAGATAATTTGGAGAAAATCCTTGTCCTTCATTATCTGCTATGACCAGATGGGTTTCACCGGCCTATTAGAATTGAGAAATAAAGAAATTCATCAGGTTTGGCTGGTTTATCTGGAACATGTATGGTTCAGAAAGGAAAGTCAATGCATAAAGAACAGTATTTTATGTAATGTAATCGAATACTACTGACTTTGGGTTATATTTATCAAGGACTTTAAGTTTAAGTGAGAATTAGACTTAAGTCAAATAACTTAAGTTTTTAGCATTTAGTCCACTAAAAACTTAAACCATATTTATCAGTTATCTTAAGACTGAAAATATATTTTTAAAGTCAAAATCAAAGAAACTAAAAACGATTTAATTTACTTATGACTAATTCCGTGTTTCTTGATAAATATGACTCTAGATCTATTTAGCAAGCCTAAACTGAAATTATGTTTGACAGGCTTAGTGAGAGTATGTTTGGCTTAGACAGGAAAATTAATATACATATAAAATAGTATTTTATGTGATATAATAAATAGAATTCTACACTTGTTCCCATATGATACAGTTTATAAGCACATTAAAGTAGTAATCTACCTGAGTTGTTATTGCTGATATCAAGAATGTGATTGGCAAGTTGATTGTTGTTTCTAAATTCATCTTCAGCTAGAGAGATGTTTGGGTGGCCATTTTCATCAACCGCCGTGTCCGACCAACATAGATTGAACTTTAGACTGGCACATTGGTTGAATACTTCAAATGGACCCACTTCCTGCAATAACAATCCAATATATATATATATATATATATATATACAAGAGACCTAAATTTTCTCTCAAAACTAATTACAAAAGCAAAAGTTGAATACTTTAACTACAAATAAGTTTCATCTCTTGTACATCCTCTGCATTTAGCAGAACAACTAGTATTCCTGACCAAGAATTTCAAAGAATTATCATATAAGAAAACCTCTTCAGTGGTTGTGACAAAGCCCTTATACTCATCCAAGCAATGACCATTGTTACCTACAACCATATCTTAAAAGTAAAGTTTGTTTTATTTAACGACGCTTCTAGAGCACATTAATTTTAATCTTATCATCAGCTATTGGACGTCAATCATATGGTCATTCTAACAATGATTTAGAGGAAACCCGCTGCTGCCACATAGGCTACTCTTTCCAATAAGCAGCAAGGAGTCTTTTATATGCACTGTCTCACAGACAGGTCAGCACATACCACAGCCTTTAATAAACCATTTGTCGACCACTGGCAGGAACGGAAAATAACCCAAACTGCAAATAGTCCCCTGAGAAGGATCAATCCGACACAACCATATCTTATTCACATGACAAATCAAGAATCAGCCCATATATTTGCAAATAATCCCCTCTATGAAATGTTTTCAAAGTAAATATTCTTTACCAATTACAAGTTAACAAGGAAAAGAAAACCACACCTACCTTACCACCTAGAACGGTCTCCCACGACCTCTGTTTGGAATCTGACTTTCTTTCCCTGAGGTCTTGAAGTGCCACTTCATAATCACCCTCCACCAACTGACAGCGCTTGTGACGATCATAAATTACTAATTCAGAACTATATAGTATATTTTCACCATCTGTCACCCACGTTCGGCCATTCTTTCTTCTTTTGTGTGGCGGCTCTTCTGAAAGTGTTTGTAAAAACAATCAATTTGAACTTTCTAATTGTGGTTTTCTTTCCAACAACTTGCTGACTAAAGTGAACAGAAAGAAGGTTCTGGTGTGTGCCTATGTGGGAAAAATATATATAAAAGATCCCTTGCTGTTACTCAGAAAGCGTATTAAAGTAAAGTTTGTTTTATTTAACCACGCTTCTAGAGCACATAGACTTTTATCTTATCATCAGCTATTGGATGTCAATCATATAATCATTCTGACATATTTATTTCAAGGTTACTAGCCCGTGGCTTGTGGTTTTTGCAGTCGGGCTATCAAATAATCACTTCAAACAAAAAAACAGAAGAAGAAGAAAATGGAACGAAAAAACTGCAATGAAAAGCGCTCGACATACTCATTTCGATAAATAAAGTCCAACTATTATTAGCTTGGAAAACGTCAAATAACTTGTTAGCGTAATCTGCAAAATAACGCAGTCCAAGACTGACAAGATTTCTGTTCTCGGCAAGATGTCGTAATATTCCAAATGGTTTCTTCCGGTCAAAACAAGTGTTCAACATACTAGTTTCGATAAATAAAGTCTGACTATTATTAGCCTGGAACATGTCAAATAACTCGCTAGTGTAATCTGCAAAAAAATGCAGTCAAAGATTTTCGTTTCCGGCAAGATGTCGCAATACCTTGGAGATCAATGAATGGCTTCCCTACAGAGATGTTTTCTTCCATTCAAATCAAATCAAAATTTTCTGTTCTTTTATCGTTAAAATTACAATTATAATAAGTAATTAATTTATCCATTGTTATCTATTACATTGAAGGTAATGATTATTTTACTTAAGGTTGTCAGAGTTTAGTTTTACTCTGACCAAGTCAGTCATCCGCAAAGTCTGAGACAATCGGAAAGCACGTGGCATTTTTTGTAAATAAACTTGTAGGTAGCTAATTGATAAATCTGTTGTTTTTTTGTTTTTGAAAACGGTGACACTAATCTAACAATGAATCAGGATGCATTTTTTGGTAAAAAAAACTTTTTAGTTCCTGCAAAATGTAGCGAGTCGATCCGATCGTCAAGTTTCAGTTTTAACTGTAGGAGGTAGGGCTAGCGAATTTTTAAAATCACTGGCCCAATGGCCAGTGGATTTAAAAGCCCTGTATTTAAGGGAAACCCGCTTCTGCCACACGGGCAACTCTTTCAGATAAGCAACAAGGGGTCTTTTACATCCAGCTCCACTGTGAAAGTGTATTATAGCCTTGAGTCCCAATCATTGTATGTTTGAGTTACATCCCGCTCCACTGTGTAAGTGTATTATAGCCTTGAGTCCCACCCATTGTATGTTTGAGTTACATCCCGCTCCACTGTGAAAGTGTATTATAGCCTTGAGTCCCAACCATTGTATGTTTGAGTTACATCCCGCTCCACTGTGAAAGTGTATTATAGCCTTGAGTCCCAATCATTGTATGTTTGAGTTACATCCCGCTCCACTGTGAAAGTGTATTATAGCCTTGAGTACCAATCATTGTATGTTTGAGTTACATCTAGCTCCACTGTGAAAGTGTATTATAGCCTTGAGTCCCAATCATTGTATGTTTGATATCTGAATAAACAATGTGCTGGGGTGTAGTTAACACATTTCTTTCTCACTTTCACTGACTATTCACTGTTACCTACTCAAACTTAATTTATAATCAATAAATATTCTAATCTAGTAACGTAGGATGGATTTTCAAAGTTGGGGGGTGGGGAATGATTTTTATGGGTGTACACGGAAAATATAGAAAATCTAGCGTGTTTGCAGCTTATTACCTGTGATATGTTTAACCATATTAAAAACTGGCAAAAAAGACTGAGGGGCCGAGCCCCCACCCCACATGGGCCTGTAATGTTATTCTAACCTGGATCATGTATATCACCATTGCATAGCCCATGCAGTATCTGACACCCAGAGGGAAAGGCAACCTTGAAAAGAAGGATATAGGAGCGGATGGTGTGTCCATTCGTCTGGCTAAACACGTCTGGACTGACAGTTATTGTTCTCTGAGGACACGAAACATCGGAGTTCACCTTGATGTTCACCTTTCCTAGACTCACGTGTGTCACTGGAGACGAGACATCCTGTAAAACAAAAAAATAAATGAAAAGAATGTTTACAATGAATTTCTGAAAAAGTCGTCAGTCACAGGTTATGAGATATCTTCACAAACCAGTCATTGTTGGTTTAACAGTGTAATGATCAACTAAAGTGAGCGCCGTAGGCTCATATTGAATTTTCCAGAACGTGCTACCGAGAAATGGAGTTGCACAGCATGCAAAATGGACTTGGAAGATAAGAGGATTACGGGAAACTTGGTGGTACTCATCCCTGTACTTTTGAGGAACAGGTTTTGTATTTCCATTAAGTTTTTTGCGTTTTTTCAGTGGGGTATCCATCACATCGGCTCACTTAAAATCCACCATCTTCTGTACCCACATTAGTCTATAGATGACAATACATCCAGAATGTCTGAAGCGATCTCATTGGTCAGCTTACACCTATTGACTGATCACAGACTAAGTTTCTTAACATATAGGAAATCTGACTATAATTGACTGACGTCATCCCAAGGGCTTTTATGTTTGCTAAAGTTAGCTATGTTTTCATTATTTACTTTTGTAATGAACACTTACAGATTCCTTTTTTCATTTATGTGCTGTCCAAGCTACTTTCACTTTATCTACAGGGAGGTTTCAAAAGTAGTTTTTTTAAAAGCTCATTCTGAGATGTGGGTATTTTTAACTTTTGTAAAATCTGCTTATGTTAAAACTGTTTTCAGCATTTGTAATATTATAGGCAATCTAATATTATGTCAGAATAATTATATTCCTAAAGATGAAGTAGCAGCAGATAATTTAGCCATCCCCAGTGTCCGAGGATATATCATTAAAACTTTTGGCTCGATTCTATACTCCGCATTTTAAGTTTAGACCGGTCGCAAGTTACAACTGTTGCAATATAACGTCTGCTGGTTTGATGTGCATCAAGTATCTAAAAATCAGTCTAAAACATTTGTCGGAATACTTGTACGCCTGTGTGAATAAACTTCCCGTAATCGTGAAGTTTGCAAGTTTTAATTTCTTAACGTCTACAGGTCACGACTTAACCAACTTGCGGTTCGCGTAAATTTAATTTTGCGTAACCAACCCACGAACAAAACGGAGGTTCGCGTGAGATATTGTGACCTGAACATGAGTTCAGTTCTTACCTTTCTTTTCTTGTGACAAAATTTTAAAAGGAGAACTTCAACTTCTGCTGTGTCTGTGTTGTTTGGAACTGTAAAAATAATGTAGGAGCATACAAACAATAATATAGCTTACGCTACACTCTGCGTCTTTAATAAGGATGTAAGAGCACATCTTTGAGTTTTAATATTTAAATCACACTTTAAATTAGGCAAAATTTTATTAATACTCAACTTGTCCAACTTTACGGTGCGGGGTGTAGCTCAAACTATAGCGTGCCCACCTGTGAAGCAGTCGGTCATCGGATCGATCCTTCTCAGTGGACCCATTTGCAGTTTGGACTATTTTCTGTTCCAACCAGTGGGCCACAACTGGTTCATCAAAGGCAATGGTATGTAATTTCCTGTCTGTAGGACGGTGCATATAAAAGACCCTTTGCTGCTTATCAGAAAGAGTAGCCTAAGTGGCAGCAGTGAGTTTCCTCTAAAAGAAATATAGTCAGAGGCACCCTTAAACAAAAAACAAACTTTACTTTGTCCTACTTTACATTATGTCCAAAAAACAAATAAGCACTTACATTCTGGATGACAGATGCTTTTGAATTCAAGATTTAAAAATTCAGACTTGTAACTGAAAAACAAACAAAAACATCTAAGAAACAAACATAATATTAGTAATAAGGTACTGAATACAATAAGGGTCAAAATATATGCTCTTCAACTATTCTGAAATCATTTACAAATGGAGTAGTAAAACAAACTATCCAGTAATTCATCATGAATAGTTGCAATATAACATTAAAAAAATATTTTTAGGAAAACTTATTAGTTCCATGACAACTCAATTTGAGAAAAATGCTGATTTGTGTTACAAACAAGACAATGTGTACATTATATATTGCACAATTTTATAGCTATTATGGGGATTAATAACTGTATATCAAACAAGCAATATGTGTTGCTATCTCTTTTTACCAAATTTTGTAAATACATTATTTTACAAGTACCTTTATTAGGACAGTACATTCTCATACAGAATTGTAATTTTCACCCCTGTATAATATGAATATTTTCTCTATAAGCAGGTCATAAAACTCTATTATTCTAACTGACCCATTTTGATTTTAAGTACAATCTATAGTCTTTTCCATTTGGGAATAGGAAAGCAGTTCATTGTTCACGTAAAAATCATTCCAGGTGAGACATTTCAAACGAGAAGCTCACCTGTAATACTATTATGTTATTAAATATAGGTGTTTTCATATTGGCCTTGTTATAGGTCTAAGGACAGTTGTATGCCTCAGGCCTATACAGTCGATCGAGGGCCAATACAACTGTCCGTGGATCTATAACAAGGCCAATGCGAAAACACCCATTTAACGACATATTTATTAATCACATGCCAGTAATACGTAGCAAACTGCACACATCATACGCGTCTTAGCAGGCCTATATGACCAGAAAAATACAGAATTTCGTATACGGCCATGGTCTATACATGACTTTTTCTTCCGGTATAATTTTTCTAGTATGTTACCTGAGAAACATTTACACCACTTCGTTGTTAGTTTTTCTAATAAACTATTAAAGGTAAGTTTACTTTCTATTCGAAAAACACGCCAATATGAACATATAACTGATGTCCAATAGCTGATGACAAGATTAAAATCAATGTGCTCTAGAGGCGTCATTAAATAAAACAAAGTTTACGTTACATTTAACGTTACCTTGACGATAGACTAGCTTTCCTGCGCTTCACCTCAACCTGAGTAAGAAGAGTGTCAACTTTGAAACTTTTCCTGTAAATAGAATTTCAAACATTATTACAAAAAGAATAAAAACAAACCAAATGATTTCAGTTATCAGTTTTCGTTTAAATAATATTGCATTTTAAATGTAAATTAATTGTGTACACTTGAAAAATATAAGAATTTGCAGGGTTTCACATTTGAAAAGTAGAGGAGAGCTATAAATCACTTCCCAAGAAAGGTTCAGTGGAGTTTTCTCACTCTCAATAATCACACCCCTACAGAAGTGATGGAGAGCTTTTTCCTTAAAATTTATTGAATGATTCAATTCATTCAGAATCATTGATACATTTGGCCAGAGTCAATAATTAGCAATGTGTATCAGTTCTAAGGGACGGTCCATAAATATCGGTGTGCTTCACAATCCGAACTATGTTCGGAAGGAAGGGAGGGGGTAAAAGCCATGTTCGGATTGCTTTTCAGGTAAAACATCGGTCCATCTGTCAATGTTTCATAATATTAAGATTAGGGGCGGGTGGAGGGGGTCAAACCTAATCCTAACATTGTTAGGATTATGAAAACCATTGACATTTATGGACCATCCCTAAATCATAATTTCTGTGAGGGTGTTTGTTCATGTCATCATTGTGGGGAGGTAGTGGTGGCATGTACAGTATTCGTATTTGGTATACTAGAGGTATTGATTTTTCGTGATCACAGAATCGTGGAAAAATCTATCTGAAACAGAATTCCCTATTTTCTCCAAAAAAATAATTACTCGTCTCCAAATAGCGCAGTTTATTAATTAAATGGATTTTCCATCCGCATTTTGGAAACAAAAATAGTCGATACTCGACTACACTGATATCTGTACTTTTTACGCCAAATTAATTTTACCGCAGAGACGACCACCAGTCGATTTAATGGAAAAAAAACATGTTTTTGAAATATATATTTTTGCTCTGTGATCGATTATAATTATATTTTCGCAAAAATCGCAAATTACCGAACACAATGGCATTTTTGGAGCGCGATTATTCCCGCTCCTTGGTCGAAATCCATGGGCGCGACCGTTAAACCCTGAATTTGTTAAATACTTCCAAAACCTTTTTTTTCTGCAAAACGTATTTTTAAGTCGAAGAAACAAAACCGTTTTGTATGGGGGAAATTTCCAAGGGAGCCATTTAGTTTCTTCAATATTTATTTTTCTTTTAAATACATGTAGTTCATTTTTTTTATGCACCCAAATAACGTCAATTAAAATTTATCTCAGCAATTTTGATTACAGTACAAAACAAGACAGAAGACATTAAAATACCATGAACTTAAATGGAATAATTTAGTCAAAAACTAAATATTAACTAGTTAAGCCAAAAAATGCTTTGTTTCATCTCGGGGTGGAGAGGAGGTAAATGGGAAAATGAAACAATTCTGTTTCTCTGTTATACTCCTTTAAATGTTTAAGACCATACCTCTTGGTATTGCTGGAGCTTCTCCTATGTTTCATGTACCACAACGTTCGTTGAAGAAAAATTGGCTGAAAAAAAAAACATTGAATGAAATGTCTTCTTATAAGTGATATAATATATGATTTTTGTTACTTTTACAAAACACCTTGTTTTTTTAATTGATAATTACTGGCATAAATTTAGATTTAACTGTTTGTGTATATAGTATATATACTATATTAATTTAAGAACAAACAACAGCAATCAAAGAGAACAAACTATATCTAACGAATGCAATTTATGAACGAAAGCAAAAATAGTTCCATCTATTACCCAGAGGTCATGACTTTTCAAAATTTAAAGTGAGTTTATAAAAATTTATACTATGCAGTGAAATAATAAAAAACGTTTTATGACACAAATGGTTGCCTTCATTCCTTTCTCTAAATAAAGGTGTAAAATATATTTTCATCTAATCATATTAAAAACATAAAAAAAAAAAAAAAGGTTTTAAAATAGATAATACATTTTTCTTATGGAAGATAGTTTAAAACATTGTGTGTGCATAAATATTCAATATAATTTCCACTTAAATAAAAGGATGCCCATAATACTGGTGTAGCCAGAATATTGAGGTGGGGGTACATTTTGTTTTATAAGAATGTCCACATTCACAAAAGTTTTAAAAAATGGGGGGGGGGGGGGTCATTTAAATACATATATATATATTCATAACTGTCAAAATTAGAACACTGTCTTTGATTATGGTGTGCTATCTGCCCACCCACCTTCCCTTTAGTTATGCTTGTAATGTATTTATTAACCAGGGACATTTGAAAGTGGGGTTGTGGGCACTGTAAAGAAGATGGCAAAAGGCCACCATTGTTCATGCAGGGACCCCCTCATACTCCAAAAACTCTGGATTTTGGCCACTTTATTTTGTCACAGAGTGAAAATATTTTTATTCAGAATTTTTTTTTTTTAAATGTTGGGGGGGAGGGGTTGACACCTAAAATGTGGGTGTCCATGTCCTCCTCTGACTCTGTGGTGCCTGTTAACCATATAGTAAAAGTTTTTTTTTTAAATGGACTTTTGGATTCAGATCCATCCTCTTCAGCCACAAAAATTTTTTTCTCCATTATAATTTGGTCCTAACTAACTTTGGCCCTGCCATTCCCAATATTAAAAATTACAAAAATATTACTGGAACCCCTTCAAAAATTTGGCATCCAGACTTGATTATCATTCCCCACTCACACCAGCCTATACTGGTATTATATCTGTTACTAGTATTCTATAAAATGCTTTTATTTGATATGGGAAGATGAA
This sequence comes from Symmetromphalus regularis, assembly GCA_032355785.1. Classification (NCBI taxonomy): domain Eukaryota; kingdom Metazoa; phylum Mollusca; class Gastropoda; order Neomphalida; family Neomphalidae; genus Symmetromphalus; species Symmetromphalus regularis. The sequence goes on along the minus strand of JAULBS010109949.1, from coordinate 9,715 downwards.
TAAAAGTACAGCCAACACTTTTTTTTTAGTTTACTTATGAAAAACACAAAAATTCTGGAAATAATCTATAGATCAACGTTTTTGGTTTTAATGAAAAATAATAATAAAGTTTTACACAGACCCATATAGTGTTCAGGCCCATATGGTGCAAGTATGAACATGTATGTATATTGATTATCAAATTAAAACACACAGAGGCCACATGGTTTAATCAAATACTCTTTATTGAAGACGGAGTCGAGTGTACTTTTCTGTTTACACTTACCAAAACAACATTTCTTGTTCGTAAATACCGATAAATCTGTGTAGGTTCTGTAAAAATAAAAAATAAATCTCATTTATAATTAATTTCAGCTATGTAATAAGATTGTGACAACAGTATAAAAACATTACAGGAAATAGACATCGCGACCCACTGCACTCTTTAGGGTTAGCCAACAGTCTAACAAAAATAAATGTCGGTCAATTTGAAATCGGCAAGTGGGGACAGCCGATGTTGGTAATGAAGCGATCCTTACTTTCAAAAGCTTGAAGAAACAGCTCGTGGTCTGCTTCTAATGTTCCGATCTGGGGCTCATCTGTGTCTTTTGTCTCTTTCTCCCGTTTTTTCGTCTTCATCCTCTCCCCCATAACCCGATCGTAACACCCACACACCGATTCCGCGGGAATCACAGTACACAAAGCACATACAGAGCAAGGCAGGCTGGGTAGATGAACGCCAAATCGGTCAGACACAACGATCGATAAGTAAGTTCAAGTAGTGCCTCGTTTTCTTATGAATAATAAATCTAACTTATTATAGAGATGTTATTTAGAGTAGTAAACTAAGTATAAATTCAACGCAGTTTTCATTTAAATGTTGAAATGAATAATAAAAAATATTATATTATTCTTCGTTAATAAAAGGCGGTACACACCATATGACATTATAAAAGCGGCAATCCCTAAAATCCGCATCGACAGTCTTTCTTTTTTAATGTTTGATTTCACATTAAAACTTTATGCAGTTTATGCCCATGTTTAAAATGATCAAATTTATAATAATAGCATATTTTCTTTCTTTTCGATTGTATATTTAACGAATAATTTAGCGAAAAATGTCTAAACACATTTAATAGGTCCTTGACCTAATCCAAAAAAAGTTTTTATTTGTACATACTTTAAAAATGCTGTTCCTAACAATGCCTTTCGATACCTGTCTCAAAATATCTGGATAGGAATGTCCCATGGTCTAAAAATAAATGCACATAGTTATTAGTGCGTAATTTTAATCTTGGTTCGAATTTATCTTCTGATCATGAACCTGGAGGCGGATCAACACTCATTGACGTGAAATCGATTTGAACAGAAATTGTCGAATTGTCATTGGCAATTAGGGGGTCATCCATTTTCTCATCGTTTTCACGAGCGTACAAAACGTATTCTTTTTCCGGACCCACTCCCTCCGTGGAGGGTCCCTCTCCCCCAAACGCGTACAACCTGAAAAGAAAAAAGAAAAAAAGATGATTCCGAAATAATATTAGGTAGCCTACCGCCTTTTAAAAATTTTTTTTTTTGAAAAGCGTTCATACCCTTTAACCCCCTCGCCTCCAAAGTACGTTTTGTACGCTCGTGAAAATTATGGAAAAAATGTATAATCCCTTAAACAAAATCCCAACCGTGAGCGAGCTTATTTTCAGAAATCAATGGTTTCCAAAAACTCGTTCGCGTGCGATTATAATAATAGCCCACCGGCGACTGGAGCGATTTTTGTTGTTGTCGCTGCTGCTGTTGTTATAATTATCAAATAAATAAACAATAAAGCTCGCGTTCTGTGAGGACGTACCGGCCCAGGTGGCGCAGTGGTGAAGCTATCGGTCTCGTGGCTGGTAGGTACTGGGATCAAATCTCAGTCGTGGCATGGGAGTTTTATTTTCGATATTGGTTCCAATCCAGAATGAGTTCTCCACAAGACTCACTGGGTAAGTGTATAACACTTATAACCTACTTGTGGTCCACAACATAGTGGTACGTGCTATCCTGTCTGTTGGATAGTGCTTATACAACATATTTTGTTACTTATCGATAAGAGTAGCCGAATTAGTGTGGCGGCAGCGGGTTTCGTGTGTCCTACTAACACTAATGTCTGTCCTGGACAGACAGTACAGCAAGGAAGTTGTGTGCCCAAGACAGTGTGCTTGAATCTTAATTGGATATAAGCACGAAAGTAAATACAACCAGCCAACCTTTGAGGAGGTTGAAAACAGCCTTGTCTTGAGTGCGTCTCCTGTGCGCAGATTCTTTAAGGCCAATTATTTTTATTTTGTCGGATCCCGTCAAAATTAATTAAAGAGTCTGCTTGAAAATTAAATCGCAAGCGTATTTTTGTTTTGTTTTTACAGCAGATCAGAACCAGCAATACTGACCTAAGAGCTATGACAATAAACGATGTAGGCTATTATTTCCACGATTTCTTCGCATTTACGAAAAACAAAGTTCCAAATAAATACGGCTTATGAAATGAAGCATAAAATTGAAAAAAAAGGGAAGAAAGTTACATATTTTTATTGGTTTTGGCAACTTTTGTATGATATCGATAGTACATTTCCGGAATGACAAGGACTAGTTCTCTGTTTTTGCATTCACGAAACAAGGAATAGTTTAAAATAATTATTCAGAGCATAGGCGTTTGATTATAGGATAATAAACGTCTATACCTAGAAAAATGCTTTTCATTTTAGTTTAACCCGTGAACCCGCTACTGTATACAAATTAGGCCTTCTAACGATTGTCACGCTCTATTAAAATCTTTGCTGTGGCGCCCATTTTATAAATTTATTAAATTTGACAATGTTAACCCACATTTACGGTTGTGCATGTTTTGTTTTTTATTATTTTATTTTTTATTAAAAAAAAACCACATTATTTTTTATTTTACAATTATTTTCTTTTTATATTTTGTTTATTTATATTTATTCATTCATTCATTTATTTATCAGAAAAATTAAATAAAATTGATAAATAACCTATATTTTTATTTTTATTTCGACTACCGGTATCATTTTGAAAGAGAAAAAAATTCCGTGAACCGAAAAAAAAAAAAAAAATTAGTGGCCTAACTCAGCGATACTGATCTTCAAAAAGTTTTCACCTCAGACGAACATGAAGCGGGATACATAGTGTCAGCTCCGGGGATCGCGGAACGTAGAGTGTCAGCTCCTGGGATCGCGGAACGTAGACTGTAGGCTCCTAGGATCGCGGAACGTAGAAATAGACCAAATGGATCCGCTCCAGGGATCGTGGAACGTAGAGTGTAGCCTCCAGGGACGGCGCAACGTAGAAGGTAGGCTCCAGGGATCGCGGAACGTAGAGTAAAGCCTCCAGGGACGGCGGAACGTAGGCTCCATGGATCGCGGAACGTAGAGTGTAGCCTCCAGGGACGACGGAACGTAGAAGGTAGGCTCCAGGGATCGCGGAACGTAGAATGTAGCCTCCAGGGACGGCGGAACGTAGGCTCTAGGGATCGCGGAACGTAGAATGTAGCCTCTAGGGACGGCGAAACGTAGAAGGTAGGCTCCAGGGATCGCGGAAAATAGAGTGTAGCCTCCAGGGACGGCGGAACATAGAAGGTAGGCTTCAGGGATCGAGGAACCTAGAATGTAGCCTCCAGGGATCGCCGAACGTAGAGTGTCGGTTCCTACAGTCGTAGGATTGGTCGGTTTTACAGGGTCGGCGCAGCCGGGGAGGGGGGCAAGGAGGCATTTGCCTCCCCAAAAATCTGCGGCGCACTATTTTGTGACAATGTTTACATTTATTACCCTATAGGCGCCCTTTAAATGGCGCGCCTATACACTCTTGCACACCACCCCCACTCCAATAGTTAAACGGCCGCGTTGGTACTATTTTAGCGGATCCATTTGGTCTATTTCTTATTCCAGCCAGTAGACCACGGATGGTACACCGCGAGTTTGACACATAACAGCCGTTGAATAAATAATAATGTAAATAAACATTTCTTTTATTTCTTAGACGAACACAAGAGCAAGATTCAGCTCAGCCCCCCATCCACCCTACGTTTAAAATAGCAGTTTGATTGATTGATAGAAATATATTTTATTGCATATGTAACATACGTAAAAGGATTGGGTACAAGTTATCCAACTTACGAGGCCCTGTCCTAGTTACATAATATAAAATAATAGAAGTACTTGCGACAACAATTTTTTCTTCTTCAAATTTAACGGTAAAAACAATTTGGTCCGGGGAGGGGGGACGCCTATATAATTAAGCCCCCACACCCCACATTTTACTTAGAAAAATTGAAATACAATGCCTAAATAATAATCTTTTCCACTATTTCTCTTTATGACATCAATGTAACACTTAGCCATGTGGTCTTAGCGCAAATATACGGAAGTACACAGGGAGTCTATTATAGTTTGAAGGTTTTAGCCGGAAAAGGCATTTCAAAAGCCAAGGATATTCAAAAGAAAAATTAGGGGGTGGGGGGGGAGATGGTGCATCCCCCGTTGCCGCCCACTCCTTACTTATAGGAAGCCCATCAGCTCCGTTCTCCCACCCCCCTACCCCCAACACTACACTTTCAGGAAGTGATTGTTGCCCATGATGCTATTCGTTTACAATTTCCAACTTCTGCTTTCAGGTTACAGTAGCGGATCCAGAGGTCTGAACCCACCTTCCCTCGTCTTTTTTAATTTTTAAAAATGTATTCCGCCCCACCTTTCTGAAATCCTGAATACGCGCCTGGGTTATTCCAAAGATGAAAATATTAGTAACTCGAAAATTAATGAATTGAGATTGCAATATATTGGAAGACACAGCATGTTCTATCTGCTATCACAAGCACGAGTGTGATGGTGACACGTGACAGTGTAATTTGACTGAGAGATAACTTGAAACGGATAACATCACATGACTTGTAAATAGGAAACATGAGGATGTCTACTAAGGTAGGCGTATTGACATTTGTACTGTGGACATTTGGATTTACATGTAAGTGATACTAATTAGTAATAATATTAAAACATCGCTAATCGTTTGTAATGATATGTAGCAATAATATCGATGACACAGCGATATATAAACATATTACAATGGCGATATATAAACATATTACAGTGGCGATATATAAACATATTACAGTGGCGGATCGTCCACTGGGGGGGGTGGGGGGAGGGCAATAATATGATGTCGAGATTCCTCGGATTCTTTAACGTTAAAAAATAATAATAAATAAATAATAATAATATTTTTGTTTTAAATGATAATGTTTAAAAAGGTTATTTAAATCGCAAAATTTAGGGGTGTGTGCGGTCCCATGGGGCACCCTAGATCACCCACCAGGAATGGCGGAACCAGTATAATACTCAGTAGGGTGTCTTTAGCCCCCTCCCATTAATTCTGAATCAAGCATAACCTCGTATCCACTTTAAACTCAACGCTTCGTGCCTAGATATGTTAGCGCCCCTTTCCCAACTAGTTAGTCCTCCCCTCCCACCACCCAATGTTGACTTGATTTCGCCGTGCCTGCCCACTGTATTATATTATTAATCGCATTTTAATCGGTGGTGCGAGTAGGAAATATTTCAGCGCTCACGAAATTTTAAACTGGAATGCTTAAACAATGTGATAAAAATCCACCCGGAACTTTAATTGATTTTTATTAAAAGTTTTTCGAATAATTTCTTTTTAATTATTTTTATATTAAATTAGGGTTAGAGTTAAGTTCATTTTTAAATAGTAGCTGTGTCAAAATAATCACACTGTCAGGGGCGTTGGAACGAAATCTATATTGAGGATGGGGCTCCTCCCTTTCTGAACATCAGAATTTGCCATTTAATAATTCAACAATGAATTAAAAAAATATATTTATGGGAATTATTGGGGGGGGGGGGGGGCTTTAGCCACTCAGTCCTCCAGCCCCACCCCCTCCCCTTCCCGGCTCCAACGGCCCTGTCTGTGTAATAGTAAACAGTGCCGTAGCCAGACAGACGATCCAAATCTGGAGAGGGCTCCCGTCTGCCTCGAAGCTGGGTAGAGAACTTGTCGTAGCTCAAGAGTTGCGTGTCTACTTGTGAAGCGGTCGACCCTTCTCAGTAGACCCAATTGCTGTTTGGGCTATTTTCAGTTCCAACCAGTGTTCCACAACTGGTTCATAAACAAGGTATGTGCTGTCCTATCTATCTGACAATGCATATAAAAGTATCTTTACTGTTTATCGGAAAGAGTACCTAAGTGGCGTAGCGGGTTTCCTCTAAAGAAATACGTCGGAATGGCCATACGTTTGACGTCCAATAGCCGATGATAAGATAAAAATCAATGTGCTCTAGAGACGTCGTTAAATAAAACAAACTTTACAATGCTATTGCACTGGTAAAGCGGTCCGATAGGACATCTTTCCGCATATGGAGCGGGGCATGGCTCAAACGGTAGCGTGACTGCCTGTGAACCGGTCGATCATCGGATCGATCCTTCTCAGTGGACCCATTTGCAGTTCTGGGCTGTTGTCAATTCCAACCAGTGGCCCACAACTGGTTCATCAAAGGACGTGATATGTGCTGTCCTGTCTATGGGACACTGCAATTAAAAGACCCTTTGCTGCTTATCAGAAAGAGTAGCCTATGTGGCGGCAGCGGGTTTCCTCTAAATATATGTCAGAATGACTATACGATTGACGTCCAATAGCCGTGATAGGATGAAAATCAATGTGCTCTAGAGACGTCGTTAAATAAAACAAACTTTACTTATTTTTTTTCTTTCCGCATATAATTATATTTCCAACTATTACATTTATATCATAATCGAATGCCTAACTTTATTCAAGCTTAAAGAGAATGCGTGAAACCGTGTTTAAACACATCCTGTTTATGGATTACCCACCACCACCACTAACCCTCCCACATATTTAGGTTCCCTAAATAATTTAAATAATTAGTATTGCTTGTATCCTTGCTGGAAAATTCGCCATTTGAACCCTCACTTTCCTTAAAACCTGTGTCAACGTCAACTGGTATGATTCATAAGTATATACGTGTAATTCTATTCACGTAAACTAATCGGACGTTAAAACATTGTGTGGAAATGTCAGTTAAGGTAGTAACATTAATTACATAATATTTATTCAATATGTGGCATGTGCACACCTCCTCTGGATGTTATTCTGTGTGTTCTTCAAAATAAAGTGTATTAATCATCCGTTGAGTAACATAGAACTCACTTCACATTCTTGATGAAGTGACAGTTATAGAACATATCTTTTACAAAATCCCTTAACATTCTTGATGAAGTGACAATTTTAGAACATGCATATTTTAAAAAATCCCTTTACATTCTTATGAAGTGACATTTATAGAACTTGTTTCTTTTACAAAATCCCTAAACATTTTGATGAAGTGACTGTTATAGAACTTGTATTTTTATATGAAGTGGCAATTATAGAACTTGTACTTTTATATGAAGTGGCAGTTATAGAACTTGTACTTTTATATGAAGTAACAGTTATAGAACTTTTTACAAGGTAAAAGGAAACATTCAGTTCTATTGTATTATTTTTAGAAATAAATTTGATGGCTACGAATTTGTGACTGAACTATGCCAGCACATTACACTAACGCCGGTATGTAAAGGAGCCGACACATCGGTGACTGATTTAGTGGATTGGACTAGAAGGCAAGTCGCCTCCTATTTATGGACTTGAAATGTAATAATGCAATAAATCTCCGCTTTGTGTCGTACTGCATGTAACTTTGACTTCCAAGCACAATGACGACTGAAATACATTTAGATTGGGTTGTTAGTACAATGCATGGCCATGCAATTTCCTTTAAAAGTAGTCCTTAAAATTGTCTAAAATGATATCAAGAAATCGGGTTTAAAGGAACCAAAACAAAAAAATTCTTTGGAGCTAATACCCCAGGTCCTTCATAAGTAATGAATGCCAGCTAAAATCAGTTTATGAAAATTATCAACCCCTTTTGAAAACACTCAGGTCCACCACTGTACATTTGGTGTACAAAACATCGTGGCCGGGCCTGGTGGCACAGTGGTTAAGCTATTCGATTCCTGGCTGGTAAGTACTGGGATCAAATCTCAACCGAGGCATGGAGTTTTCATCCTCACAATGTCAGTGGTCACACGAGTGCGTGGGACTCCTGACAAACATTGTTCATAAAAATCTGGGCTGCTTACTGCGCCATCTAAACGAAAACATGCTTAAAAATATTGTTTTATAAGCCAAATCGGCAACTGTCATGTTCTTGTGGAAAATTCCCCAACACTTCGTGAAGTTGTTTTTTCACAGTAAAACTATCATTAAATATAAATTGCCTGTTCTTCTTTGGTAACAGTTCCTTACAAAGAAGGCAACTGTTATTATTTTGCATTTTTGGTATTACCTTTGAAATTGACGTTTCTGCTAACCGCTGTATTTCCGTTCTTTTTTTTTTTACCATTCTTGTTTCATTATTTACATCGATAAGGTGAAGGCCGATGCACTGAAAGCCGAATAGTGATCTTCTCATGATGCGAAGCATCCAATCAAAAACTGTTTTCTCGGCCCGGGTTTTATGAACTTCACTTGTCAAGGGTCCCACGCACTCGTGTGACTCCTGGCGTTGTAAGGATGTTTTTTTTTACTCTCAGTATCGACTCTAACCCAGGATGAGTGTTCCACGAGACTCAAAGAGTAGGTGTATAATACTTACACTGACCAGTGATCCATAACTAGTTATCAAAGGCCGTGGTATGTGCTATCCTGTCTGAGGGATAATGCATATAAAAGATCCCTCGCTGCCTATCGATAAGATAGCTGGATTAGTGTGGCGACAGCGGGTTTCCTCTCTTCTAACACTAACCTCTGTTCTGGACGGACAATAGGCCTTTCAGGAAGCAGAGTTGTGTGCCCAGGACAGCATGCTTCAACTATAATTGAATATAAGCACGAAAATAAGTACAACCAACCAAAACCTAGTGATGGATTATCTTTAATTTGTAACTAACAGGTGCATCACAGAGAGCTGGCGGTAGCGTCTACTGTAGCAGACGATTATGTACATTCAAGCCAAACATTCTGGATCCCAGTTGGACAGCTTATGGTCTTTTCACCGACACCATAGAATCACGGGGTTGGGGTATACTCGAAATCCAGGCTGGACTGAACAAACACTCAACCGACGATGACATCATGTTTGCTACCGGGTATTTGGAAGGCCTTCTTACTTCCGAGTAAGTCATTCGATCCATTTGAAAATCCTCGGGTATTTCCGTGGACAGTGATATTTCACATAATTATGTGATATTACATACTAGTATAAATATAAATTTTGTAAGTATAAGTACAATGTTAACTGTTACTCAGACTAGATTACTGAACGAAAAAAACCTGTTACTATACTTCGCGACTCATCAGATTGGCACCATCGTTTTTAACAATAAGTTTTCTTCTATGCATGTAGAACAAAAAGGAAAACTGTTTTGGAAATTAAACGAAAGACCTAAATTTTATACAAAATTTTAAGAAGATATACAGAATATTATTTTTTTAATGAAAAAACACCCCCGATTTTTATACGTTTTTAGCACTTTTCAGTTACGATATTTGTTACCGTAGCAACTGTATATAATCCAAAAAGTTATGAAGGGAAATACTTTTGTGTATCATGTACACGTTGCTAAAGGTTTGAAAGGCAGTTGTTTGTCCTTTTGGCACTTATTTTTC